>JBAMJV010006232.1:77500-98094 GCA_037951105.1 Echinarachnius parma
AAATTGAATTCATTATTATTAACTTAGAGGACAAAAAACATGATGAATGAGTAGATCTGGTTTAAAATAATTATTATAACCGCGACTCCTGTAAATACAAGTTGCTATTGTATCCACGATACTTTGTTGTCCACTAACCTTCATGGATGATTTAAAGGGATATTGTAGTTTTCGTTGAGAGGGCGCTTCAAACAAAACAGTGGGTGAGGTAATGACAAAATAAGTGTAATACTTATTTGAAAAAGCAAGTGATTAATGACGAAATCAACTTTGGATGAAATATATAATTATGTGGTCCAATATTTTATTAGATAATTAAAGACATTAATAATAAAGCCTAAAAGGCTTCATGTGCACATTTAAAACAAATTTATCATAGTCTCTTTTTTATATATTTTTTTTTTTTTAATATCTCTCTATATTATATTTGAACAAAATGGGTGAAAAGTTTATGTATCTGAAGGGCACCTTCTTTCGTTAAAGGTTGAATGTAAATAGCCTTCCAACTTTAAAATCCATTCCAAAATAGTTGGGTTATAGCTGTTAGTTTTTAATGATAGCGTACAAGTTTTAGTTACTAATATTCAGTTTGTCCAGAACTGTATATCCCTTTAAAAACATGCATCATAAGGACAACACTAGCTTAATTATAACTATTGAATAATTGCGCACAATTCAAAGCGAATTATTCTGTACAACACCACCAATCAAATTGCTTTGAAAAGTCTACAAAGAAGGTGGATGAAATAAATGTTTTGTGTGAATATTTGTGAAATCAAAATGTGACTCAAATGTGCAGCGTTGCGTTTTCTTCTCGACCTTTCTTTTAGCGTAGCTGCGTTAATGGGTTTGCACACACGTGTGATCATTGTGACCATTGTTTGTCTGTGACGATTTGCGTTTTTGTGTGTGTAAACATAATTCATTTTTGTAAAATTATGTTTGTGTCAATGGCTGTATGTGTGGGTTTTGTATATGAGTGTGTGTTAGTACGTGGGGTGTGTATATGTGTATGTGTATATTATATTTGTGTGCTTGTGTGTGTGTGTGTGTGTGTGCGTGTGTGTGTGTGTGTGTGTGTGTGTGTGTGTGTGTGTGTGTGTGTGTGTGTGTATGTGTGTGTGTGTGTGTGCGTGTGTGTGTGTGTGTCACACACACAGACACACAGACACACACACACACACACATATACAGGGAGGGGAGAGGCCTGGGGTGGTAGGTTGGAGAGAGAAAAGTCGTTTTGTTAAAACAAAAATATTACAACCAATTACACTGATTAGATACTGAATAAGTCGTGTTTACTTTTGTCCCTTCTGGTCAAATAAGAACGACAATTAAAGACAATTATGGTCGAGTACTGGTCATCTGACCAATGTTTGTAAATTTGCAAAATTATATGCATGCTGCGGTGCGTAATCACGTCTTGAGTATTTTTGTAGACGGTTACAGAAGGCGGTGTGATTGTGTAAACATACTTTAACATATAATTATGTATTGTACCTTGATATTTAGTTGTCATTTTTTTATCGTATGAAAAACGCCTACGGACGTTAAACGTCACACCAAATATGGTCTACTTTAATTGGTCGTTTACCCGTATGTACTACAACATCCTTTCAACCTAATAAAAGTATAATTGTACATTGTATGTTCTATATACATTGTTAGGCCGAGGACGTATACATAGTTAAAACGTTATATGACTTTTTAGTTGGGTTTCTTGTATTTATATATTGTATTTCTGTGGTCAGGAACAGAGCCGTATATAATATTCTGACCACTCACTCTGGTCAGGACCAGAGCCGTATTAGACAGCTTTGGTCAGGACTAGAGAACCTACATAAGTATTCTAGTCAGGACTATCCATTTATAGAGAGAGTTGCGACAACTATTGTGCACAAATGGATACAAAATGGCGACAGCTGTTTTAAGTTGCTGCATGCATAAATGCAGGAATGCTGAGTTCAACAATGCGCTGAACTATGACTGAACCTCTTTGAGCATCCAGTGGTTTAAATTCCTTTTGCCATTTTGTATCCATTTGTGCACAATAGTTGTCGCAACTCTCTCTATAAAGGGACTCTAGTCAGGACTCTGGACGAGCGCCCTCTAAGTTAAACGTTAAATAAAGTTCGTCTTTGCGCGGCTGCTGGCTACCACGCTAGGAATGTCCACAATCGCAGTGGATATTGGAAAAAAATATATATATCTTTTTTAAATATTTTATTTTTATATCAAACAAACCGTGATGACAAAAAAGGGAGAAGTCGCAAAAGGTGTAGATTACTACGAATCATTATAAAATGTTTATTTTATTCAAACATAGAAATAAGAATTATAACAAAACCACAAAGCATACCGTATACAAAATTTTAAAAATGCACCAGGCATGTGACTCACAGAGACAAAAAGTTTTTGTATTTAGATTTGTTTTTAATATTAATGCATTTCAATAGTGCTCCAGGCATCACCCATTTTGAAATGGTTGTCGAAATCCAACTCATTTCCTCAGGCATTCGATCAATAAAGCGCCGTTAGCGACGCAAGTTTCTCTTCGTTGCTTTATTACCATTATTCTTACAAACTAACTTACAGTGCATGTATTGTCCTTGATCATAATTGCTGACGCTATGTTGATTGTCCAGGCATCCAGTGTCTGGTATACGTCACATGCACAAACTCCATGATCATCATTGGGGTGTTTCACAAAGATCCTATTGAAGTTGAACTTGACTCAAGTTGGACTTAAATATAGGTTTTCCCATTCATTTTAACACTATTGTCATTCAATTTCATTAATTTGTCATTCAAATTCGTCCCGAGGAACCACCAATCAATTTCGTCTTTCGTCAATCAATTTAACACAAAGATCACACATTTTCGTCAATTGCAAATCAAATTCGTCGGTCACAGTTGCTGAACACATAAAAGCAAAAGCAATTTCGTCAATCTGCAATCATTTTCATTAAATCTCTATTCATTTTCGTCCTATGTATTTACATTGTAGTGTTTTCTGTTTTATATTGTTTTTATGTAATTGTAAATTGTAACATTAATCATTTAGGGGGTAACATACACATGTATACACTCGAAAACAAACTCACACGCACAAAACACACGCACACACTCACAAACACACATACATTTTGTCAAAAGTATTGGAAAAATTGGTATTTAATCAAGTATATGATTATTTGTCGGTAAATAATTTACTGAATCAAAATCAACATGGTTTTCGCCCTAACCATTCTACTTTAACTGCCCTTATGTCTTTGACTGATGATATGATCAAATCTATAGATGAAGGAAATGTAGTTGGTGTTGTTACACTAGACTTAGAAAAGGCTTTTGACTTGATATCCTTCGACATATTATTGAAAAAACTAAAATACTTTGGCTTTGACCAAACAGTTATTAAATGGTTTCAGAATTATTTTTTGGGTAGAGAGCAATCCACATTAGTAAATGGAAGTTTATCTTCGAGCCGAACTGTAAAAAGTGGTGTACCCCAGGGTAGTATACTTGGGCCGTTATTATTTATTATTACATTGAATGATATACATAAATCTGTTAATAAATGTTCAATCTCTCTTTACGCTGATGATACATGTATGTACTATGCTTCAAAGGACCCCAAAGATTTAGAGAAATCAATTAATGATGACTTGAAGTCTATAATGCGTTGGTTTTCAAGTAATGAACTTTTGCTTAATATACCCAAAAGTCAATTTATGTTAGTTGGATCAAAACACAATTTGCGCCAGTTTTCTGATGTTATAATAAGTATTGGTAATACAAAATTACAGAAAGTTACGGAGTGTAAACATCTTGGGGTCATGCTTGATTGTAATCTTTCATGGGACCAGCAAATAGACTTTGTAAGGAAAAAGGCACTAAAAACATTCCACGCTCTCAGACGAGTGAGGCAGTTCGTAGATAAAACGACTTTTCTTGTACTTTATAAGACTTTGATTCAACCCCACTTTGATAATAATAGTTTGATTTGGATGAATGGGCATCTTACACAGTTAAGTCGCCTTCAGGTTATACAAAATAGATGCTTACGTTTGGTACTTGGTGTAAATAGTCGCTTCAATAGAGAAACTTTATATAGAACACTTGGTGTCGATCAACTGGAAGTTCGCCGAAAGAAACAAGCTTTGGTTTTTATTTTTAAGTTACTACACAATCTTGCCCCTCCATTGTTGTCATCCCGCATAGAGTTAAAACCCCACTTAGATTATAGATTGCGACATGCAAACACCCAAATTGAATTGCCTCGACCCCGCACAAACTTTATTCGAAATAGCCCATTATATGATGCATCAAAACTGTTTAACATTCTACCTATTTATTTACGAATTATACACGACGTTAAGATATTTAAAAAGGAAATTATGAAGCTACCCATACTAGATTTATAATTCATGTGCATATTAGTTGTTCAATGATTGTTTTACTCATGTATATACTTATGCATATTGGTTTCCTCGTTCATTCTGATTAGTAAATTATTATTACCCCAATCTTTGTAAATATGTTTTATTTTTCCCCTGTTTAAATAATTTGTTTGTAATTAATATTTTGTATTATTTTATGTATTTCTGTATTCTTTTGTCTCACGGCCCTGCTGAAAAACAGCTTGTAGCTGAAAGCGGGCATTTTATTATTGTATATACCGTGATTAAATAAAATAAATAAATAAAATAAATAAATACATTTACACACATGCACACCAACTCGCACACAAGCACGTTTACAACAAATTGCATTAAATTCTTTTTCAAGACAATTATATAAATAATATAAAACAATATCAAATATCATGTACACACACACGCACACACATACACACACAAACATACCCATCTAACCATATACCATCTACATAGTCATGATACAGACAGGCATATAAGGCTATATACCATGCGACGAATTTGAATGACAAAGTCACGAAATTGGTTGAACAAAAACGAATTTGATCTTCACATTCACCACTCGCTGAGCGGTGGAGACGAATTCCAATGTCAATTGACGATTTTGAATGCGAATTGTTTGAAATTGGTTGACAAATGACGAATTAGATTGATCTTTGACGAAATTGAAGTTTGGATTTACGGTCTGTTGGTTTCTCGGGACGAAATTGAACTACAAATTAATGAAATTGAATGACGATAGTGTTAAAATGAATGGGAAAACCTATATTATGGAAAGCCATTATTTAGTTTCTTTCAAAATTGTTGTAAAAGTCCTTTTTCAAAGGCATAAAATGTTGATTCAAAGCATTAATAATTATAATAATATTTTCTATTATCAATGAGATTTCATGTTCTTGATGTAACATTTATGCAAACTCTTCAATATTTGCCTTTTCGCTTTTGAATGTATTGTATTCCAAGTCTACAAATGGCTTTCCATAATAGTTAGGTCCATTATAGAGTTAAGTTCAACTTAGAATCTTTGTGAAACACCCCCTGAGACGGGAAATTAGCTCCGACATGCAACGTATCAATTTTTTCGACGCCTTTTACACATTCTTTTACGTCTCGGCTACATGCATGGCATCCGTGTAGTTGATGATCACGAAATATATAGGCGAAATACTTCTCCTTGTTATCAGAGAAACTTTTCAGAGATTCGTCTGACTTTAGTCGTTCTTGATGAGCAAGATCTGCGATTCAAGAACTCGTTTCTCTTTAAGAGCACCCGGTGTGATCGATGAGCACGAACGGTATCGTGGTCGATGATTAGGACAGGTACATCTCGGATATGCGCCTGAGATCGGCCTCGATGATCAAGTCCTGTAAAGATGACGTGGAGTATACATTATTTTACTAATATTAGATCAATACTTATTATTATATTAATAATTTACTCTCTTGTTGGTTAGGTATGCATAACATTGCCGTGCGGAGAGACATAAAATGTCACTGTTCTGTGTTATAGGATCCCCATTATAATTATGACAAGCAATACGCACTTTGCCTCTGCATATTAAAAGTAATCATAATTTTAATATCTACCGAATTTGGTATGGTAGGGTGGAAAGGAAGTCTTTAAACGTTGCAAAGGTCAAAGTTTTGTCATTTTTCATCTCACCTTCGTCTCTTCTTCGCTCCCTTATGTCTGTTTTCCTATTTCTATATTTTCCTTCCTTCAATGTGCATAGAGACTTAAATTTATTTTTGTGATATGCGCTATATAAAAACGGTTTATTATTATTATTTAAAAAACCCATCAAGCTCACCCTTAACTTGGTCCGATTATCCACGCCCTCCCGGTTCCGCCAGTCCTCCAGCGCCCGGTAGGTCGCCTCCCCGTAGTCGTTGGCGCAGCAGTGGAGGAAGGAGTCGAGCTTTGCCTTCTCGAGACCGAGCTTGAGGCCGAGGGGGATGTAATAGTTGTGCGGGACTTCGCGACCGATCTCGTGCAGGACCTGCGAGGGGACGTCGGAAGACTGGTCGGCCGCGTCCGACGATGACGACACTTTCCTGTGACACAAAGTAAATTTTCATTTTCAAATTAATTATTTTGTTTCGTTTCCAACAAATTAATTATTCATATCAACTACAATAATTTACAAAATAAAGGAATACATATTGGAAACAGAAGGATCGATCCATTACCATCGATATATACACACTGGATACAGCACGCTGAACAATGCCGAATGAGCGACGTTGAAGCCGCCGCAAGTATCTAAAAGTCCACCTAAGTGACCAAATACAAAAGGTGCTTCTATTCATTTCCGTAAATCGATTCACTCGAGCGAGCATGGTCTTTGTATTTGGAGTACTTTTGGAGTACTTTTTCACACTGTCGCTGGCTTAATGATGAGGGCGCTGTTGCTATATCCAGTATTTTTATATCGATGTCCATTACAAAGTAAAGTATTATACTGGGATACAGGGCTCCCTCTTACGCCTTCACTTTCAGGTGTCCAAAACGACACATCAGACAGACTCTCACCATAGACGTGTGTGTTGGAGATCCTAATTCATCGGATGGCCAATACAAACATTATTTTGTAGTGGCCAAATTAAATTTCTGGTGGCCATTAACACCCTGGCCACCGTGAAGGGCAAGCAAGCCCTTGTAATGCTATATATTCTGCCCTCTCGCCCTCTATGTATTATTCGTCTTATTCAAAGTGAATTGTCACATTGCTCTCTCTCGCATTTTAGCTTTAATTTATACATTTAAAATAAAGAAATCCTAATTATAAAAACAAAAAAACAACACGAAAGTGTGTACCTCTTATTTTGTGCATTTGACAAAAAAATTAGTTTTGTATCACTTTGAAGAACACTTACCTAAATGAACCAATATCAGACGACGCACCTCCAGTACATGAACCTGTCGTCGATTCTGTGACAGGAATATGACAACAATATATTATATTTATTTAAAAGTTACTTTATTGATTTATTAATTAATATGTTTGGTAACTATATTACCAACCTATACTACATCAAGATTATAACTTCACATTTTCTATTGACTTATCAGGAAACTCCGGGTATTTTATGATACCGTAGTGATATTTAATGAGGTTTTACCTGAGTTGGGGATATCGACGTGGCATATCATGTCAATCTTCTTGATTCCGTATCGGAGTTGGAGGGTGACATCGATCGGTCCTCCACCCGTGCAGTCCACTTGGAAGTCGACCGAGTTCGAATGGAATTCGACGAGCTCGCCTACCGACATCGATTTTTCCTGCTAGATTAAACGAAACATTCCAGAAAAGTTTTATCGAAAATGTATCACGTCGAATGTATCAGAATTTTCTTTTTGTACATGAAGGTGTATTTTCTGTCATTTAAAGTTCGTTGGATGTTCTATTGAATAAGTTTCATTGCCAACTCGACGTACAAGGCAATATTCCTCGTTCAAAAGAATCCGTGTATTTTCTTTGTCACCCTAGCCTTACTATGCCTGTCTTTGTATTTTGTTTAGATTATATATAATATGCCATCAAAATTGGCTAGGCGTATCCAGCATGTCCAGGTGAAACCCTACAGCGTATGCAAGCTGAAGAGCGCACGACCTATAGGTAAAACCAAAGATTATAGAATTCTAAGACTGCATCATGATCACAACCAAAGACGCCTTTGGTATAGCATTTACATGAGATGTCTTTGGAAAGCGCCCTCACAGACGCAATCATGCTGTCTCTTTAATACAAGCAATGTTTCTTACCTCTTTGGTCCCCGCTGCGGAGCAGGTGAGGGTGATTTCAGGGGAGTCTTCGGCCCTGAGATTGAGGATGAAGTTCTTGCCGATGTGCGCTGGTTTCACCGGGTACGGCGAGTCCGCAGCCATATCCTCGGTCATCATCTGGAGATCAAGATGGAAAACATTATAGGACAGTACGATACGGAGAAAAAAACGCGTTATCTGTAGAGTCTTGAGCCTGAAAAGTAGGGCATTTTCATCTGAATAACACTATAATACAGAATATAATAATTATAGGTTTATATGCTCGCCTAATATGATGCCGAGTGAGACATCAATGCAAAACAAAAACGAACAAATAACCCCGTAATATCAGGGCTTTTGAAAGTGAGATTTACAACAAATATGAATATAAAAATCGCTTATCACACAAAGTGCACAAGGGACAAATTTACCAAATGAATAATCAGCACGAGCATTGAAAAGGGTTCCTGAGAAGGGTCATCAACAGACCGCTCAGTATGCTCAGCGGCTAAGGCATCGACCTAGGGAATCCGGTGGTCAAGGATTCGTATTTCGGCTAGCTAAGCCCAATTAGCTTTGCTCAATTTCATTAACCAGACAATTATTGGGTGGCGCACTCTGTATTTAATTAAATTTCAAAGAATTTCCCGCTCATGTTTTCTACACCACCACGGTATCTTACCTTTTTCATGCCGTCCGTGTGGTCGTAGATCAGAACGTTGATGATGGGTCTCCTGGTGGCCGGCATAGCCACGGGTATGAAGGGGCGACATGCCAACTTCTTATAGACTTCGCTTCCCATAACAGTCACGGAATATTTGCCGAGGCGTGTGATTTGTAATTCTATGTCATCTTTCCCTAGGGAACATCGTGCTGAGGAATCCAAATATAGTGAAGAAATAAAATTATAGCTGTAAGAAATTGCTTTATTGTCAAAGTATGATTGAGGGTAAACGGTGATGAATTTATATTTTGATTAACCTTTTTTGTTGTTGCAAGTAGTCTGTCTTTAGGCAGGTTATAGAACTCATCAATATCAGACTTCTCTCCTTAGTGATCCGCTTTATTTGAAATGTGCACATGTTTATTGTGTTACTGAGTTGGAGCATTATCCACTTTTACCTCCTTTTCCCCCGTATGACTTAACTTTTAAAAAATGAAAATAATTGTGTTTTCGTCTTGTCGTTGTATGTCCATAATGCGTAATAGATTTGTATGACAACACTCAGAAGGCATTCTCTTTTGTATTATCATACCGTTGTTATTTCCGCGGTCGGATCTGCCAATCCCCTTGGTATTCCCGTCATCATCCACCTCCTCATGTACGCTTAGCCTTGTGTCCTGCGACCACGAGCTAAGACAATGCTGGAGCTTAATTCGCGCCGGTTTCTCCAGCTCCAACCCAAACGGCGCGCATATCACTTCCGGTGCGATGCTGAACCCGCCGCCTGCTCCCGAAGACGCGTCGAGGGCGGCACTCGAATCGCGCGATAGTCCCACGCCTATCTTTCTGCGTTGACCCTTGGGTATGGCTCCGGGCGGTATCTTCAGGGAAAAGCCATATGTGTTGCTTCTGATCTCCCCACCTTCTTCGCCGATGTAACTTGATTCGAACGTAGATCTGTCGATCGCCTCTTCAGCATCTAGAACACATTGGAAATAGTAGAATTCCAGCATTGATGTTCACGAAATAACGGGTTTTTAATACGAAGGGCATCATTGTACGATATTTTGAAATTAATGAATTTGGATGACGTATATTTAAATTAAACAACATTCATATGAAGCTAGAGAGTAGGCTATTACTTGCATTACCTGAATCAATACTGAAAATGCTTACATTTCATGAAAAAGAACAGCTATGATATTTGGAACATGAATAAGAATTTGAATGTCATAATTATTCTTTGATAAACGGCATTCATGTGCAGTTTAGAAGACACGATAAAGTGTAGGCTTTAAGGTAAAGTACTACATCTGAATTAAGACTTTATAACACGCAATTTCTTCGAATAGCTACCTGTGTTATTCGCGACTAAGTTTAGTTTACTTCTTAGTTGACCTGCGAGATCGTCACTTCCAGCCGTATCTTCCCGTTCATGTTCATGTTGCCTCCTGCAAGTATGGATGACAACAATGAATTTACGGATTAGGGAAGTCACAGAGAACGGGGTCCTGTCCCATCGTAGGATCCCACGTCTACAGGATGAAGGTGAACGTTAACTTTTAAATCTATCTCGCGTTTGACGTTGTATCTAGTTCTTAGAATTACTAGAATGATGAAAGCTTGTTGTGTGTTGCTGTCGATGTGGATTAGACAGGCCTCTTGCAGTCGTCTTTATCATACTCCATGTTTTGATAGTTGTAATCATTCATTCTGTGTTTTGAAAGATTTCATATCCTGGAAATATATGTGTTAAAAGGTGAAGTCAAGTTATCCTGCCCGGCGTTCGACGTAATATCCAGGTCAGACCTGAAGACTCTTTAGGTATATATATTGATGATGAAATATTGTAGAGTGTGGATAAAGTTGCCGATACTAATTGAGCACGCCTCTTGCTACCCTCTACATCATTATGTTTTCACAGATGTTACATTGTAATTACTCATTTTATGTTGGAGATGGGGGAATATAAAGATAAAGTTATCCTACCTCGCGTTTGACGTTTGATCTATGTCTTCGGGAATATCTATGGAAGACTGTCGCGTGTTGGGAGCAGTCGCTGGTGCGGACTGAATGCGTCTCCTTCTGGTCTCTGTATCCTTTGTGTTTGCAGAACCGGCACTGGAAGGAATGAATATATTCAGTTTAAAGTGCCTTTCATGAAGACATGCACACGTTTCAAGTTTATTTGTCAAGGCTATCTAAAATATAAAATGTTACATAGTTTAGCAGGATAAGGATGGACGTATTTGGCCACCAATAGTGTGAACAGGATAGAACGGCAATTTACAATCATTTTGAGGTACTGTATGCAGTGGCGTAACTTCGGGGTTACGTGCCCCACAACAATTTGACAATAGCAATACCCACAAAATAGAATGGGTAAATTCTTGAAAAAACAAAGAAAAACATCATTGTTGTGCCCCCAATCAGTCCAACCACATAACGCTACTGACGTGTTAGTACGTGTAAGTAATTAATTTGCTACCTTTCATTTAATGCTCCAGGAACCGTGGGGCTTCGGGCTATGCTCTCGTCGTTAGCCCCCACCAGGACGGGCCCGATGCTGGTATCACTATCGCTGATGGACGACCGCGGTGTTTCAGTTGCAGAACCATTATTATTTCCGTCTTCCCTAGAAATAAATGAAGAAAAACTATTTGGCACCGCCTGTACTTGAACTCGATAGGGTTCAATAATCTCTAGACAAGCGCTCGACCAACAGAGCTACATATCAAGTTGCAGAACCATCATGACCAGTGTTGTGCCATAAAATACAAACAAACTAATTTGGCATCGGTGGGATTTGAACCTGAGAGTTATTACTTCTTAATCGTTAGACCAACAGAGCTAAAGAGCAAATTCCAGAACCATCATGACCATTGTCGGCCGTAAAACACAAAAAAAATAGTTTGACACTGGGGGGATTTGAACCTGATAGCTCTGGATCGTTAGACCAGCGCTCGACCAACAGAGCAAGATACAGAATCATCAGCCTAGGAGCTGTGAATTTCTAGACCAGCGCCATACCAACTGAGCTACAGAGTACCCCCAAAAGAACCACATACTACAGTGGTTTTCCGCCTTGTATAAAGCAGAGGAAGACCTGTTGCCCTTTTCCTAATAATTATGTTCTGCATCATCTCCTTTATAATTTATGTCAACATTTACAATGACTTCTGTCATAATTTGTAATTTGGTAAGTTGAAGTGAATGAAAAGAAAAAGATTAATTCCCCCATAACATGAGTTACCGATCTTCAAATCGCTAGTGCAATACTGCTTCTTTATTTTTAACCACATCATACTTACCCTGGCAGCTGGTTCTTATTTTCTCCCTGCCCGGACTTGTCCGAGGGGTCTGCCGCTTTGATGACCTTCTCACTGTAAAACCGGGTCCTCGATGAGCTTCTCCTGGCGCTGGGTTCTCTAGACCGAGTTCCTTTCCTGCAGATATATAATATAGTGCCGACACAGTTTTGCATTGCTATGGGTAATGGTTCTAAAACAATGTCATGCAGGTGAGCAAGTTGACAAGTTGTTTAGAACCATGTACTATATTCTAACAAAAGAATGTCACGTCAATACTTCGGAACTCTATGGAGTTCATCAATTCAGAATTCAAAGACGTTGATAACAAACATACATACTGTCCAAGTGTAGCCTTAACTCCTGGAGGTCTTTTATTCTTTGTATTAATAATTAATCTGTCAAATTAATTACGAACTGAATACAAGTTTTATTATAATTATACAAATTGTATGACTTACCGACCAACCATTTACATCGACACTCTTGTAGACGTGAATATGATTTAGATGTTTCAAAGCAGTTAGTCGTTCCGGGGATAACGATTATTACCTAGGGGTCTAAATTCTAACTCCCCTCTTTATGAAGGTTTTGACACTCCAAAAGACACCCCCATATAGCGCCCCATGTTTCATCAGTACCTGAAGGCGATGGCTAAATGACCGTATGATGGATTTGAACGGTCTACCCAACTAAAACCATCGATATTCTGCTGTTGTATCATGAGGTAGCCATAGCAAGGTGTGATGAAGATCACACGAAGGCTCGGTATTGACATTATTTCCTACTTCTTACAATCTTAATATCGGGACCTAAAATAAAATAAGTTATTGATTTTATGACGGATATGAGCGATCAACTCACCGGTTGCCATCGACGCACTTGTACGTGAAGATTGTGTTCTGTAGCTGGATCACAAGGGAGCCATATCCGGGTGTCGTGAAGATCGCCCTGAGGCTCAGTATAGACGTCGAGTGCGTAATCTTTGTGCTATAGATATCCTCGTAGCTGTCATCGAGCACGTGTATCTCCAGGACTTTCGGGGTGACTCCCTTGACGAACATGACGTAGAGCTCGTCGCCGGGTCCCTTGACGCAGGTGTTGACCAGGGTTCTGCCGTACGACATGACATCGGTGACGTCGACACGCGGATAGCTAAGGAAATCGACGGCTCGGATCTCCTCTTTCAGTCGGACAAAGAACAACCCTGGTTTGACGGGGATGATGCCCACGACTTTGCCGTCGATGGAAATCGTCATGCTGAGCTCACCGCTGTGGTAGTCTACAAAAAGGATCGATGTACTGTACCGTCTCGTTTCCGCTACGAGCACCCAATCACCGAGCACGGCTAAAGCTGATATGTTGTCCGGTTTCTTGGCGACACCCTTCTTGCGGATGTTGATCGTGCGGATGTGATTCCCAGCTATGCTGTAGATACTGAGGCTGGTGCCGGCTTCCACGCACACAAGCTGATCCAAACCGATCCGAGCGCACTTCTCTTTCTCAACTATTAAGCCATCCGAAAACCGAACTGAACTCCATTGCTTACCCTTCAAATTGCATAATATAAAATAGAAATGGAAATCTAATTAGTCCTTTAATTGTAAATCAACAGTACCCATACCAACATTAACAACAATATTATTAATACAATAATTATATTGTAACATAAATACAGTCTAAATTCATGAGATGGGAAGACAGCTTGGGGTCAGCTTGATGGTAAAATCTCACTTTCAAATTAAATTCTGGAATTAAAATATTAAGTTTAACATTATATATTAACCTGTTAACTAGCAAACATCTTTTTAGAACCGGGCGGAATTGTGCGAGAGCGCGGGAGTCACGTAATTTGCTTGCGTTCATGCATAATCTAAATATACGAAGCACGTGGTATACTTTTTCGTCGCGTGTAACAGAGGGCTCTTAACAATTGTCAATACACGCGCAATGCGCTTAATACATTACACCTCCTATACAGGGTGCCCCCCCCCCAAAAAAAATAAATAAATAAAAAATATATAGTAAAAATAATTATGTCTACCGGATAGGGTGTCTTTTCCAATGAAAAACGACACCAAGAACAGTAATTTTTGACGAGTAGTTTTTGTTTATAGGACGTCATAAGTGAGACCATGTCTGCATGGTTCCCATTTTTGTCATTTTTTACCACGTCAGTGCCTGATAAATCGCACTTCCTGCCCGCCATAGCATCAAACAACTATGCCCTTTCTCTCGGCACACAGCTGAATGCACACTAACAATGGCGCGCGTATTGCTCGTTGTTCGATGCTATGACGGGCAGGAAGTGCGATTTATCAGGCACTGACTTGGTAAAAATTTACAAAAAAGGGAACCTGACATGATGTCACTCACAGCGCCCTAAAACAAAAACTACACGACCAAAATGAATGTTCTTGGTATCGTTTTTCATTGGAAAAGACACCCTATCCGAAGGTCATAATAATGTTGTTACTATATTTTGGGAAGTGCCCCGTTCCGTTTTGGGGGCCAACCTGTATAAACTTGTTGAAATGCGACTACGATGCAGTCGCTTTAATTTTACCTTCGTGACGTTGAGCTTCCCGTACGAGTATCCGCCATCGTCGGCCGACTTCCGGGACAGCACCGTTGTCTTGTTGATCGCGCAGAGGAGATCACCCTGATCCGATAACTCGTGGATCTTCTTGATCCCGTACTCGGAACTCTTTGCCATGCCGGACTTTGGGGTCTAGGTCTAACTTCTTATTTAGATTCCTGTTCATTTATTGAGATACAATACGGAGGGAATATGATTAGCAAATTTTGTGTGGGGTCAATGCCGGTGTAACTTCCTGGTGCAATACATCGTTTC
Organism: Echinarachnius parma; assembly: GCA_037951105.1. Taxonomy (NCBI): domain Eukaryota; kingdom Metazoa; phylum Echinodermata; class Echinoidea; order Clypeasteroida; family Echinarachniidae; genus Echinarachnius; species Echinarachnius parma. The sequence continues at coordinate 92,529 of JBAMJV010006232.1, forward strand.
AAGGTCAGTTCAGTATTACAACGATAATGGTTATACTATTTGTTCCGGCTATTAACTTATTTTGTTGCAGCATAGTCATGTAGTCTCACACAAACACTATGGCCCAAGTGGCTCAACTTAAGACCGGGCTTAAAAGAAAGAAATTACCAGCAACTAGTTCAACCATTTCACACCTGTGAACTTTCACAAGCCCATCGATGGTAGTCATGTGCCACCGGATATATTTAATTGTTTCTTTTCATTATCCAAACAATCTCTCTGGTTCTCCTAAGACATCGGGAGAAAGAGTCGCTTGAAATTCAATTCAAAGTTTAGTCGGTCACCAGTAATATTGCGTCCTGTATCGGTTCCATGACATATGCTCCGCCGACATATGCTCCGCCGACAATTGCTCCGAAATATGCGACAAAAGCTCCGCGACAAATGCTCCGCGGCAAATGCTCCGCCGACATATGCTCCGCCGACAATTACTCCGCCGACAATTACTCCGCCGACAATTGCTCCGCCGACAATTACTCCGCCGACAAATGCTCCGCCGACAAATGCTCCGCCGACAATTGCTCCGCCGACAATTGCTCCGCCGACAGATGCTCCGAAGATGCGACAATTGCTCCGCGACAAATGCTCCGCGATATTTGCTCCGTCGACAAATGCTCCACCGACAAATGCTCCGCCGACAAATGCTCCTCCGACATTTGCTCCGCCGACAATTGCTCCGCCGACAATTGCTCCGAAGATGCGACAATTGCTCCGCGACAAATGCTCCGCCGACTTTTGCTCCGCCATCGATTGGCCATCGATTGGCCGTGTCCGGACAACTATCCCCTGGACAATCCCCTGACCACTACTTTAAGTAGTGGTCACATAGGACACGAATCCCCACGACTAGACCCACGAATGCAGTACGAATTAGTAAAAATCAATGGCAAGCCGTTTTTAACATTTATTCCTATTTCTTGATATCAAGAATTCAATTCTTGATATCAAGAAATCGAAATCTTTAACTCAAGAAATCGAATTATTGATATCAAGAATGCATTGATATCAAGAAATACTTTTCTGTATTGGTAATACTTGATATCAAGAAATAAACCGATATCAATAATTCAATTATTGATATCAAGAAATAGGAATAAATGTTAAAATGGCTTGCCATAGATTTGTACCAATGCGTACTGCATTCGCGGGTCTAGTCGTGGGGATTCGTGCTCAGTGTGACCACTCCTTTAGTATCGACGCGCATGATCCATGGCGAAATCCCTAATTTGCAAAATTCGCAAACGTTCGCAAACGTTCGCCGCTCAGTGGGATAAGACCTTAAGCATTCGCCATTCAATGGGTTGCTTATAAATGAATCATATAGTCATTTGGTTAGAACGTTAGCGACATGTCTTAAAACCGTTTGCAGAGAAAAACCGTTTGTGACGGTTTGTGAATTTTCTTGCAACCTTTAACAAACTTTTGCAACGGTTAACGAATCTTGGCGAAATCCCGCGATTTCGCTATATTCGTAAACGTTCGCCAACGTTCGCCGCTCAATCGGAAAGGACCTTTAGGTTAGTCATTCCGAAGGTTGGTTATTGCAAACATTTCAAAATAAATTCTGCTATTTTATAATGCTATAGTGCCAATTAAAAAAATGAAATAAACTGAAATGTTGAATTGGTCTTGCCAAGGGAGGGGAAGGGGGAGAGGTATGCTTAAAGGGATAGTTGAGTTTCTCTTTACCAGAAATCAACCACAAATTTTAGTAACAAACCAGATTTCATTTTCGTATTGACGACCCTATTTTATTTTCGGACTAATATAACGAAACTTCGAAATAATTGAACCTTCGGAATTACGAACCTCTTAAACTGAATTGTCGGCGGAGCAATTGTCGGTGGAGCAATTGTCGGCGGAGCAATTTTCGCGTCTTCGGAGCAATTGTCGCATCTTCGGAGCAATTGTCGGCGGAGCAAATGTCGGCGGAGCAATTGTCGGCGGAGCATTTGTCGGCGGAGCAAATGTCGGAGGAGCATTTGTCGCGGAGCAATTGTCGCATCTTCGGAGCAATTGTCGGCGGAGCAATTGTCGGCGGAGCAAATGTCGGCGGAGCAAATGTCGGAGGAGCATTTGTCGGTGGAGCATTTGTCGGCGGAGCAAATATCGCGGAGCATTTGTCGCGGAGCAATTGTCGCATCTTCGGAGCATCTGTCGGCGGAGCATTTGTCGGTGGAGCAATTGTCGGCGGAGCAATTGTCGGCGGAGCATTTGTCGGCGGAGCATTTGTCGGCGGAGTAATTGTCGGCGGAGCAATTGTCGGCGGAGTAATTGTCGGCGGAGCATATGTCGGCGGAGCATTTGCCGCGGAGCATTTGTCCCGGAGCATATGTCGCATATTTCGGAGCAATTGTCGGCGGAGCATATGTCGACGGAGCATATGTCGTGTCACCCCTGTATCATCCATGCAGGACATGGTATTACCGGTGACCGATTATACCATGACAGGAATGTCGAGTGGCCCACTGTCCTGAAGTAGAACTAGATAAATCGATTGAATAATGAAAATTAAAACGAATTGCTGAACAACACAATTCTGCATACGTTGTGCGTAGTAAATCATATAAAAAAATATAATATTTTAAAATTATTTTGTTAACAGACGCGTTCAATCAATTCCGACTATTTAAGTCTGGGATCGCCCTTTATCGTCACCATCCGATAGACGCAGCCAAGGTTTAAACTCGGGCCGATTAGTGCGAAGAGCGGAGCTCTGACCACTAGACCAGAATAGTCCTCTTCACTGTAATATACAGTTGGACAGTTCCAGTTAGTTGTAGACAGTAATTGCTACCGTTGACATTATATTGGATCATGCAACTTAATATCCCATAAAATAGGCTCATGATTATCCATAATCGCCCTAGTATCTCGGCTCAGTAAACATGTAATGGGGCGTCTCCATTGTCAATTGATGACGAGGAAGGACAGATATGAATTGGGTGGAACGTCTGAACTGTTGTAATATACTCCAATCCAGAACCATACAAACACAAACTAATTTGGTATAAATGTATCGATATTATTTTCATGTTTACCCCATGCAGATGAGAACCAAATGTTTACATGGAACAAATTTTTTATGTAATATTCGACAGTACGTACTCGACAATTGTGAGTGTACATTAATATAAATTAATTGTCTTATTTGTGAATATATACAGGTAATATATTAACCATTTTGCATTATGATAATAGGGTATATTTGAAACGTTTGAATGATATTTACATTATGTTCTTTCTTCATTAAAAACAAACTGAATTTGGAATCACCAAGAGTGGTCTTTCTGTACGTTTTTACTACAATGTTTATGTTCAACATAGAACGAATGAAACCGTTTTATCTTTATCATGTAAAGAGATGTTCGAATATTTCGATTATAAATATACCTGTAGAATACTATATTAGATTATTGCTACTCATTCAGCAAATGTAGGGATCTTTTACTACTACAACACCAACAAACAAACAAACATTACACAATCTAAATAACTAAAATTCAAACACTGGTTAATCCCGTTGTCCAATAATCTAGTCAGTATATTTTAGTGTTAGTAGTGGTGGCATACAACATGATAAGTCAATGAAGAGTGTAATAGTCATATATCATACTACAGCATGACTTTTGAAAAAGTTCTAGATCCAAACATGACCACAAAATAATGACAGTGGGAACGATATCCAACTTAAAATAATAATTCTACTTAATACTTAATAATCTACTTACCATGAGAACTTATTCCGTGCAATTACAGCACATGCTTCTCAAGGCAATGTTTGTATCTGGAACAATATTATGTTGTATAGCGTCTTGTTATCGTTACTTATCGATCCCTTAAATTTCTTTATAGTCTATTAGGTATGGTCTGGGGATTACACTTAGATAAGTTATTTTAAAACTATGACCGCATCCCATGATACACACGTATACCAAGCATTGCCTCTAGCCCATCGACGTCAGTATACTAGGATAGCGTTATGATCGACGAGAGCGTAGTAGAGCACTCGTACTGCGCCTTCGTTACTCACTCAGCCATAATGAAGGTTCATAAGTGCATAATCTAGAGATCAGTGGAACTAGGGCTGGTCCTGCGTTATGGTTGAACTCTCACCCCCATGCAGAGAACTCTCTTCTCTCCCACCCATATTGAATAGATATTATTGATTGACTCGATCGTAATCAATAGATAGACCTCCCCTATAGAATGACGTGTATTCATACAGTGAGTTTTGTTTTAAAGGGATCTAGTGACTTTGTTGAGATGTACACAAAATGATGAATGGTTGATGACATTTTTATTCTTGTGATCTGATATGTTCACTAAATTCACGTTAAATGGATGTAATATGACCGAGTAACGAGCGAAAATGCAGAGTGCTATTCGGCGGTTTATACGGCACAAAGCAATTTGAGATCATCTATCCTGGCGGTCAATAGACCGCTTCTGTAATGTATGCGAATAATATGCGTATGACGTAAGACTCCCCGTTGGCAAGCTTAACAATAGTAACTAGGTCCGGCAAGCTAAGTTTACCGGAGCATGTATGATCCAACAACATGGCCTACAGCCAATAATGAATCCCGAGGGAGCGAAGCGACTTAAAGAAACAAAATTTGGGAGGGGAGAGGGGGGGCTTTTTTTTTGGGGGGGGGGGGGGCAGCTGCAGTCAAATCTTTCCTCTTCACCTCGGCACTCTTCCTTCATTTAGGGGGTAATTTTGTTAGCTTCCCTTCCAAAAACCTGTGATAGGGGGGGGGGGGGGATTTTGCTGGCTTCCCTTCCAAAAGCCCGCGATAGGGGGTCAAAATCCTAACCCATTTCCATCCTTAAAGGGGGTATCTCTAAGAATCTGGAACAAGCATATGTGTATGGTTGACCGCCTTAGTGGAGGGGGGGGGGGGGGTGGGTCTACGCCCCTGCACATTCGAATATGATATAAACAAAGTTGGAAATCATTTCCTTTGTATTTCATTATTTTTTTGTTATCAAACAAACCGTGATGATAGTAATAGGGAGAAGTCGCAAAAGGTGTAGACTACTACGAATCATTATAAAACGTTTATTTATTCGAACATAGAAAAAAGAATTTGAACACAACCACAAAGCATATTTAAAAAAAAAGATGATGCAGCAGGCATGTGACTCACATAGACAAACATTTTTTTAAAGAATACTATTTTTGCATTTCAATAGTGCTCCATGCATACAGTCATGTACATACAAATGAGTATACTTCATAATTAACAAAATATGGTAGGTAGATTGCTCGTGATGGGGCCGTAAAAAGGAAAACAAATTACACATATATTATACAGATAAAATGCTTTAAAATAACATGATAAAAACACTCATGCACGCTCACACTACACATACACAGATATATTCAAAATATCCTCCTCTGCTTAAAGTCCTCTCAGTGGTGGTGGGGGGGGGGGGGGGGGGGGGGGCTCGTCAAATTATCTTTGCAGCCAAGATCATTCATTATAAAGATGGTCGAGACCAGGCGCGCCGGAAGCAGTTT
>JBAMJV010006233.1:0-125000 GCA_037951105.1 Echinarachnius parma
CTAACAGGGCTCGACACTCGCACTGGCCCGCTGGCCCAGGGCCAGTGAAATTGCACTTTGGGCCAGCAAAAATGTATAAAAGTCATATTTTGGTGGCCCGATCGGGCAAGCAGATTTTCAACCTGACATTGACAAAATTAGAAAAATCTTTTTTCTTCCATGTCATGCTTTATCTATAATCACAGGTTTGATCAGGAAAGAGTGATATTTTGAATAGTTAAAAGTTTACACATGAAATACAATTTTCGGGCCAGTAAATTTTTCTTTCGGGCCACCAGATAAAGGTAAGAAATTATTTCACTGGCCCAACCGGGCCACTGATAAAAAAAGGTAAGTGTGGAGCCCTGTTCCATTCCAAACTTGGTCAATGTATCATTTCATTTCCTGCCAGTATTCTGCTAGTACCTACTAGATGTCAAACGGATAGGAAACAGAAGGAGTTACGCTGTAGTGGGACTATAGGTCATAACATAGTGCTACCTCAAGCCTAGTGTGTAAGAAGTTACTTGTTTAAAAAAGTAAAATGTTGACAATTAAATTATTAAAGTCCATACCATCAGACTCAAAGTAATCTTACCATGAAAGATATAAGCGAGGAAACAAACAAAATGGTTTCTTTTTGTGATAAGTCAATCATTTTGATGAAGGGTTTAGGCTAAAAACTATTATTTCATTGAAAGGGAGAGTCACAGGGGAAAAAATAATATTTTTTATTTTGGGGGCTCCCTGTCAATTTTATTGAAGTTTTCGGGGGGCTACTTTTCCAACTTTCGTTGACTACAAATTTCTCGGGCTCCTTTTTTCGAATTTCAGGGGCTACTTTTAGCTCTAATGCTGTAAGCGATCTTCGGATTGGCATTCGATCACAATCCGATCATGCCGATTTCGAGCATTTAAAAAATATATATTTGTCGCGCCCGTACTCACATTTTCGGGGGCTCATTTTGGCATTTCGTGGTGAATTCGCCCACCGCCCCTGTGTATTTTTTCCCTGGAGAGTCAAACTATAAGACTCAAATGAATCTTCTCATGAGAACCAAACAAAGTAAATCATTAGAAAAGAAAATTACAATTAGTATTTGAGACAGTAGTGGAATTCCAATAACTGTGATTATCACATTATAAAGAGTTACCAGTATGAAATTGTCCATTGTGTCAATGAAAACTGCAATTATTTCAAGTCTAGCAGCATGAATTATGTTGTTTGGTCATTTTGATTTTTTTGTGTGTTTTCCATTCATGTTGACTATTAATACCATTTTGGGGGAGACTACGTGTAATTGTAGCAGTGTACAAATGTTTGTGGCATCATTTCCGATGATTTTGGGGGAGATTATTTTGACCGTAGCTGTAGGCATAGGGCAAGGCTGGTTTGATAGCGGTAGTATTGTTAAAGGGAACCACAACCCTAAAATAATATTTTCATAAGTGAAATGTAATAGTTTTAGTAGTCCATTCCACCAACAAGTTCAGAAAAATTGGTTTCCAGACAAATTGTATAATTTGAAAATCCATCTGAATACTAGTTACTTGTTTAGGGGTCGGCTGAGGAAGACTAGTCAATTATCTAGGATGTACACGTCTTCCGTGATTCTATTGTATCCAAACCTACATTATGCGTGTATAAAATTGGTGCACTTGCAAATGTTTGGCGCTAAAGGAACAATTGGCCATGTTGGTTCCGTGAGTTTCAGTGATACTATTTGCAAACAACGGTACCAAAACATTTAACCCAAGATGTTGTTCTCTGCGTGGGGGTCTCCTTTAAAGTCCATTCAGACTCAAATCAATAGGACTGTTTATGCAGACTGGGATATCAAAACAATTCAGCGTGCCCTTTTTTGTGGGAAAAGTGTGATAAAAAATACAAACTATTGATTGATAACTGTTTGTGCTAAGTTCATGTTTGGAAACGTGTATCATATTTTTCACCATCCGTCTCTTTCTTCTCAACTTTACAATAATTCTGCGCCTTTGATTAATAATATATATAAAATGTGTTATTTTTATGGAAATTGTATGATAGAAAATACACTGTTGATACTGTTATTGCGTTGTATAGAAACAATGTACTTTTCACCATACCCAATATTTTCGTCAGATTTTTTGTAATATTCCGCATCTTTGATAACAAATAGAGGGTAATTTTTTTCAAATAGAAAGTGCGTGATATTCTCCGATGATATTATAAGTTCTTGCTTTAATCCTGTTTAAAGTGATCCATTAAAGGAACTACAGCGTCTAGATGGCCTAATTTTCACAATTCGGCTCTCTCTATGTAATTTTTCCCGAAGAAAAAGAATTTGGCAGTCATTTCTCATGAAAGCAATCAATTTTGGGGTAATTAGTAAATATCTAATTGTCCTGGGAACGCCCCTTTTAAATCGCCAAAATGTGACATCATCTAAAGAACGGACTAATGAACTCAATTCTGTAGATGACGCATCATCACGTAAGCCAATGAATTTTCAATCACATGTCGATCACGCTGCCGATTCCGGACCCTAAATGTGGGTGGGGCGTAAACTGGCTGCTAAGTGAGATTTGGCATCAGAAAACTAGTCTTAAATCACTACTGTATTTATTTTCATGGATTTTTTTTCCGGCAGACCTATGTTTCAAGTCATCAACTGGGCCATTCTGGGTCACGTGTGTGACCCAAAACATGAACATTTTTGAAATAGGATGCTTATATTTCAGTAAGTATAAGAGGTATAATGATTTTTACTTTGTATATGACTTGAATATGTTGAAGTCTTTCAGACTTAACACAAAAGATTTTATAAGGATTACGTTACTCAATGTCAGAGGTCAAATGGCATGGGTCACGTGTGTGACTTCGCACGGAGCGCTTTTTTCATAACTCAATTTCATTTGGGAAATCCTTTGAAATATGAAAAGCTATAATGTTCATCTTATTACCAGACAATTATTATAGATCTGTAAGTACAAAAATAGCAATGAATAAGAATTTTATCAAACCATTGTTTTTTATTGTATTTAGTTATGTGGTAACGTCTGGTCACTGTGTGACATTTTGGGGTGGTCACGTGTGTGACATGTACAATATGAATGGAAAAATGGGAATTTTATAATATCAGGTTTAGAAAGGAATGAAAGGTTCAATTTTTACAAAGTTGGTATCAACATGTACAGGAAAGTGAGAAGAATAAGCTTGCTAACTATCCTTTCGATATCTTGATTATTTTCTGGGTTATGATTTTAGAAAAATATTGAAATATGTAAATTTATGCAAATGAGTATGAAAGTGTCTTTGTTTAATGTAAATCATATATTTCATGAAACTTTACACATGGATCATTCCAAAAATGGAATAAAACAACAGAAAAATAAAACTTCAATTTTTCCGAAAAAGTTTCACTTTTCAAAGAATGGCCCAACTATGGAATAAGTGTCAAAGTACGTGGTATTCTTTAGGTCCTTTAACTTCATTAGATTTTTCCAAAAGTGGTATTTGAGACTTCAAACATGTATCAATTTATCATTTTAAACAGCCTTCTGAATGATATGTGATAGTGACAGAGAAAAAGAACAATTGGAAATTCATGTCAGATTGTATCACTTACTGCACATTTTGACTACATAGAAAAGTGTTCTGGAACGCTTTTTCAATTCCGTCATAAATATCTTCATAATTAGGGAGACATTTGAACAATCAAAGACCCACTTCATTCTTCTGTTACCATATTAAGCCAAACAAGGAACAAGAGAAATTTATGTGAAAGCTCCAAGTGATTTTGATTGAATCTTAATTCAGTTGATCACTTTCATAATCTTCAAATTGAGTGTGTCATACGGTACTACTCTTGATACTCTTCTGACCACTCGAGCATTGAAAAGTTAAAGGGACTTTTAATATAGTAACATTGTCCAAATCCTCAAAATCAAATTTGAATTATAGCGGTTCCCTTAAACCTTGTTGTATTCGTATTAATAATAAAATCATGGGACAGGTTTCGGTTTTTCAAATTTCCCTTTCGTTACAAAGATATGTACGATTGAAGTTTTCAGATAATAAATATATCCGTTGGAGTTTTGAAACCGTGTACATAGTGAGTGCAGTGAGTAAGTGAATATCACTTTACATATTTGCTCATTACTCGGCCATGCAACGTCCATTTGACTTGAAATTTTTCACACAATACCCTGTGGACATATCAGATAACAACAATATACATTGCATCAACCATTCATCACTTTTTGCACATGTCAACAAAGGTTTTTGGAGTCTTCTGCACCTGAGATCATGATCTTTAAAACAATTAGGATGCTATTTTTTGTAGAGGTTATGTGATAGAAATATTCCATATTGATATAGTTCTGCTTACAGATTGTCGTGGGGGGCAGTGCTCAAAATTAGCATTAGGCTGCTAGCCCGAGGCCACTAAAATTTAAGTTTGGGGCCACTAGAATGGGAAAAATCTTGTTTTTACTTGCCCAACTGGGCCACAAGGCATCACAGTTAATTACTAGCATTGCACGGGGGAGGGGGGGGGGGGGGGGGGGGAGGCACTATTGGAAATAATACATAACTGTTCAAACAATATAGACTATTTTGGACACTACTTTATAATTTGCACAATGCGGGCGAGTCTATAACTTCGTTTAGTTTATTATGCACTACCCTTTCTTCTCATTTTCGGTTTATTACTATCGTAACAAAATTGGCTTTTCAATGTAAACAAAATAATAACACCATTGTTACCAATGCGATATGATTGCAATTAAACTTGCTAAAATAATGAAAAAAAGAAAATATTTGATATTTTAATGTATCACATCTTCAATAATAAACCTTGATATGCAATGAATATAACAAGAAAAGTATCATTAAAACGACAATATTTGTGTTATATATGATGGTACCTGTATCTTTAAAAAATTACCAAAATGGTGTTAATTTGTTTTTGCATACAGTATACAACCTCTGCATGTTTTGTACTAAATATGTTTACCCTTAAAAATAATAATATGGATCCATAGAAAACTGACAATGAAGTACATTACATGTGGTTGTATTTTACACATTGGATAGAAGCCAAAACCCCAAACTGAGAAAAATACATTTATACATCCACAGGTTTCAAAAGTTCTATACAAAAAATGATGGTTGGCTATTCACTCTTTTCATTAACCTCCACCTCTGCGTGCGACTATAAAGTAAATTCTAAACAATTTCTATTCAGGGAGCCCGCACCATTTGTAGTTTGTCGTTGATGCATGTTCAGGTGATTATCGGTTTTTGAAAAATATATATGGGAGACCAGTCCATTGATGTGGTGATGTTTATTATACACTATTGGTGTAAAGCTCATTTCTTCTGCACCCATTTGGTGATGCCTGAAACCAGTGAAAAAATATATACGGGCTCAGGGTGAAGTAGCCCCCGAAATACCCAAAAGAGCCCACGAAAATCATAAAAGAGCCAATGCAGGAATTAATTTTTAATTTAAGGGGGCTACCTTTTCAATCTGATTGATTTCACAAAGTATTTCACATAATACCCTATGGTAATTTTAGGGGCTACCTTCTGATTTCAGGGGGCTATTTTGAAAATTAAAGGGATCTAGTAACTTTGTTGAAATGGGCAAAAAGTGATGAATGGTTGATGCAATGTATATTGTTGTTATCTCATATGTCCACAGGGTATTGTGTGAAAATTTCAAGTCAAATGGACATTGTATGGCCAAGTAATGAGCAAAAATGCAAAGTGATATTCAGTAACAGTAACTCACTGCACTCACTTTGTACACGGAAGAAAAACTCGCCCGGAGTTTTTCTTATCTGAATACTTCAATCATACATATCTTTGTAACGAAAGGGAAATTTGAAAAACCGAAACCGGTCCCATGATTTTATTGTTAATACGAATACAACAAGGTATAAAGGGAACCGCTAGAATTACAATTTTATTTTGAGGATTTGGACAATGTTACTTAGTCCCTTTAAGGGGCAAAATCGCCTGAAAAGAGCCCCAGTAAATTTGCATAGAGTTCAATCATGCAGATCAAGCCTTACAGTGGTATTTCCATGCAGGAAAGCTTGAAAAGTAGCCCCCGAATAATTGATTTTAATTTTGTCCCTGCCTGAAACTACTCTAATCTCGACTTCCAGCCCTTAAGCAATGCTAGAAATTAACTTGTTTTGCCTTAAATGGCCTAGTCGGGCGAGTGAAATCAAGATGTTTCAAATTCTAGTTGCATGAAATCTTGAATCTGGTGGCTCCAAACAAAAACAAAATCTGATATTTGGTTGCCCGTTTGGGCCAGTGTATTTTAGCAGCAATGAAATTTGGTGGCCCAAAGCTAAATCTTTAGTAGCCCCTGTGTCAGCGGGCCTGTGTTTATTTTCAGCATTGCTTAAAGCTTGCCCTAGTCCTCATCCCACCCTTTAATCCTGATCCTTTAATCCTCATCCTAAGCCTCAAAATTCTGATTTGATTAAATTCAAATTATTGATTCAATTAATTTTGTTATTTACTCATAAAACCTAAATACAAAGAGAAATAATTCACAATGTAAAACTTAAAACCAATAATAAATCAAACATATATAGTAATTATACGATGCAAATAAAATGAGATTGGAATATGCGTAGGGACCATAATGAAGGATAAAATATCTTGGTAGGTATGTGTAGAAGGGTCTGCTTTAAGTAAGTTTAGCTTGTAGTCAAAATGGGAGTGAAGCAAATGGGTGTAAACCAGGAAGTAACCTACACAGAATATGGCCCATACAGGTATGGTATAGGGCCAGGTACCTATCCTGTTGACTAGGTACATGATATATACATGCCTGTAGTCTGAATTGAAAGACTCTTTGTTTTATTTGTTAAAGGGGACCACCAGGCAAAGGACAACACATTATTATATGTTTTGGTACCGTTTTGTGATATCAAATAGATACCCAACATTTTGCAAAGGGTTGCGTAATTCATAAACAAAGCAATTAATTTCCACCACTTACGGAACCACTGCTATTTCCTGGTTCCATACGGGCCAAGCATTTGCGAGTGCGCCAATGCTTTCACGCGTACGTCAATAGATTTCCGGATGATTCATTCGCTCTGCACAGTGCGCTCTGGCTCTGCACGCATATAGTCTACGCAATTCAGACCGCATGAACGCATGGTTGAGAATGGTGATGCGTTTTCCAATTATATATTTTTTTCTGAAAACATATTTTTGTGAACTTGTTGAAGGAATGGAATACTAAAGATGGTACCTTTCTATAATAAGAATATTATTTTTGGGTGGTGGTACCCTTTAATGTTCAAATATATGTATGTGAATGTAACCCCTTGACTATGGGAGCTGGGTGTTCTGTGTACAAAGTCTATGGGGAGTTCAGAATCTTGAAGGGAACAGGTTAATAGTGATGCGTAGGCAGGGCATATAACATAGCTCTGCACCAAGTTAAAGGGATAGTTGGATTTTGGTATAGAGGGCGCTACACAAAATAATTTGTTTCTGAGATAATGAAAAACTGACTGTCAAATTTGAAAGAGAATACAATTTTAAAGACAGACTAAACTTTATTTGATCAAAATCGGTTCAGAAATGGCTGAAATATCCATAAACATAACCATTTGTAATAAATGTGGGACTCCACAAGTATTACACTAGATAATTTTGAACTATGCTACCTCTTTTCTAAAATTTTCAAAAGAGGTTTTTAAAAAGTTGTTCATTCTCTTTCTATCTAATCACTATTTCAACAAAACATCAAATGCACAATATTTTATTTTAAATGGTTGAAACCGATGAGTGTTTAGAGAGTGCCCTCTTGAGTTTTAACAGCTCTTTTTGAATGATAACAGGCTTTTTACTTGGTCATTTGTAATTTGTTATTCCTTTCGTGTTATAACTATTAGTTTGTAATGTAATGATGCAGGTTTTGGTTACTAAAATTCAGTTTCACTAAAACTGTACTCTCTTTAATACCAAAACTTAACTATCCCTTTAATACTAAATAATGATAATAGCTTGCATTGATTTGCACTTACAAACAGGTTTTCTAAGTGCAAATAATAATTATTATTACCCATGGTCATCAGGTACAGTTCAAATCCACACAATGATATTGCATATTTTCTCAACTCCCAGGGGAGCATGCTAGCCATATGCTGCCAATGGCGAAAATGCTAATTAACACCCAACCATGGTAACCAGTTGTGTATCTATAGGTGTTGACAAAGTCCAAATTTAGTTCACCTATACAATACTTGTGGTTATGTTCCTTATCACCTTACTCCTTATCTTGCAAATATTTAAATGGCGTGATAAATATGAATGCATTAATTTCATCTTAAAAATGGACACAACCCATTTTGCCAAGTAACTAATAATACATTATACATTTGGCCCATCTGAATTGTACTTACAAAGTCCACTCGCTTTTCTGACCAATAAACCTATAAAATATGTGTGGTTAGGAACCAAAGTTCATTATCATGAAATTTCTTATCTCTCACATTTTTTTTTTTTATGACATGATAAATATTACACAGAAGTGACGATTTTATCGCTGAAAAACAAATAAATTGGCCGGATCATATAGGACAAAGTCCGCATCTTGTTTGAAGTATACTTATGGAGAGGAATAAAGGGTGATGTGACGTTTGCTCTGACTAAAATTGCTTCATCAGTGTTTATGATAATAATAAGAATAATGGTATTTTATTCAGCAAACAAAATGTCACATTCGCAGCTACAAGCTGAATTGCAGTGGTATGTACGATAAAATGCAACAATATTTACAAACATCAATACAATAGTTCGAGCAAGAGATAATAACACATGAATAATATTCCAAATTTGTTGTAAATACTTATTAACATCAGTAAATTATGTTGTTATTGTTTTATATTGACAAATATAAAACAACAGGACTAGTATAAAATAATTGTATTGCATGTACATTTTTAATGTCTCTGCTTTCCCTTTTTCTTTGCAAAGATAAGTATTATTTTCTAGCATTGCTGTACATCAGTAGATTTTGGATTTGTGTGTTTGGATTTCTTTTTAAAGATCAAAATAATTTATTTCAGAATCTCGAAGGGAATGGGTTAACCTACGGGAACCTCAAAGGGAATGGGTTAACCTACGGGAACCTGGTGGGCTATGTACAAAGTCTATGGGGATTTCAGAATCTGGAAGGGAACCTGTTAACCTACGGGAACCTGGTGGGCTATGTGCAAAGTCTATGGGGATTTCAGAATCTCGAAGGGAATGGGTTAACCTACGGGAACCTAGTGGGCTATGTACAAAGTCTATGGGGATTTCAGAATCTCAAAGGGAATGGGTTAACCTACGGGAACCTGGTGGGCTATGTACAAAGTCTATGGGGATTTCAGAATCTTGGATGGAACCAGTTAATAGTACACGATAGATTGCTTGGTAATGGTACACAGCTGTTGTGACTATTGCGGTCAGCAAAATTAGGCCAACCATTGTGCGAGCAAGGGAAGGGATCGGGGTCTAGTTGCGAAGACTAGCACCATTTGTGTATCAATGAATGGCAGTGGAAATATTTTCACTCAGTTACGCACTGAACTTGAACTTTGCGCAATCATCTCAGAAAAACCGAGAAAGCCACATGTTATATACCCATTAGTCTGCGGTGGTAGACCCTAATACCAATGAATCGTTCAAATCAAGAGATTTTCGGCTGCGATATGCCTGGGGTTAAACAATTTTAAGTACCAACCAACCTGTATTATATCTTCAGAGCATTACCAATACAATTTCAGGACATTATACACCAATACAGGGTGATCTAAACATCAAAGTCTATATTTTTGCTTGTACCTTTAGCTGAACTTGACAGAAAGGGGCTTGCGGGTGGAAACTACACCCCGCCTGATCAGCGTTCCGATTAGGCAACTAGAGGTACCCCAACTCGTGTGTTTCATAACGTTGCATCGCACGCAGGGATTCAGTAGGGGTTCCCTCATTCTCTCTCGCAATTTTGTTTTCTCTCGTTTCTCGTATTATTATCCCTCGGTGACGTCGTCGTCGTCGTGTGTTTTGCGTCTCTGGAGCTCTTACTCTTATAGTACGCTCTGGGGAATGCGGAGGCTCCCCCAATGTCATTTTTTTCCTGCTCTTGCTCATCTTATTTTCCCTCTTCGTCCGTCGTGTGTTTGCGGCTTTTTAAGCTCATAGAAGGCTCAGGGGCTTGCAGAGGCTGTATATTTTCCCTCGATCGAGTCGCCGCCGTGTGTGTTTTGCGTCTTTGAATCTCCGTACTCTTGTTAGAGGAGGCTCGCAGAGGCTCCCCACTCATGTCATTATTCATGTTTGCGACGGCTCCCTCATTGCGTCACGCTGACGGTCGTGGCGGCATTGGACCCGGCGACAAATCAAATTCACTTCTGGCGATCTCCTCATCATCATCATCTTCCTCCTCTTCTACCCCTTGTTACCCCGCAGATATCAAACCGCTGGAGAATGGCAAGCTATGGGACCATGAGCCGCTGAAAAAGAGTAAGAACAAATATTTTCATAATTTTCTTTTTTTTAACAAGTATTTGAAAGGAAATGCAGTCAAACCTGTCTTAGTGGCCACCTGTCTATATCAGCCATCCTGCCTATAGTGCCCACCAAAAGTGATCCTCTGCAGAGAAAAACACTGTTATGGAACCTGTCTACAGAAAGCACCTGTCTGAAGTGGCCACTTTTCTTGTTACTCTTTAATAGGTGGTCACTATACACAGGTTTGACTTTATGCATGTTTGTATTGTTTTGTAAGAAAGTTGTTTACTCTTTTAAATTAAATGATAATGTTGTACATGTACATGTATGTCTTACCTGTGTTTATGTGCCAGTTGATTGTATGCGTGCTTGATGATTCTATAATTGCAATACAAATGATTTGTTTTTCTTCACAGGAAATATTCACCCTTATTTCAGTGTTAACAGGTGTGTAATATTAAAGTGAGTGTGTGTTTGAGTACCTGTGTTTGTTATTCTGTCTTAATGATGTTTGACTATTTAGTGTGTGACATACCAGACTACCTGAATTTGGTAAGTTATAGGGGGCTACAGCTCTACTTTCTGAAGGGAGGGGGGGGGGGTGGAGTGGGGTTGAAGGGGCATTTTCTATGTATTACTCAAGATGTTTTTTCCCTAGTTAATATTCTTTTTGCCATGTGCCCCTCACCCTATAGGCCTATGCACCTCTGACTTTTGCATACTGCTCCATTTAATGATTAATATTCAAATAGGATACAAATACAGTATCATGATAATTAAACAAATATTTGATTTCTCTGACAGTAGGTTTATTCTACGTCCCTTCTATTTTCCAAGTTACATGTACTACAGCTCATATTCAAGTTGGTTTGTAAACAAATATCAACTTAAGCAAGCATTTTATTCTAACAGTAGTCCTGATATTATATACAGTCAAACCTGTCTACAACAGCCAACCTGCATATAGTGGCCACAATAAGTGATCCCCTACAGAGAAAACAAATGTTAATTTATTTATTTCATTTAATTTATTTGTTTATTCTCCACTCATGGGATGGATTGCCCTTGTCAGCTATACAAGCTGTTGTTCAAAGGGTTCCAAGAATAGTATGGAAGAATATTATGGAACCTGTCTTTCAAGGGCACCTGTCTACAGTGGCCACTATTCTCCTTTTCTTATTGGTGGTCACTACACACAGGTTTCCATGTACTGGTGTATATACTGTTCAGTCCAATCTTCACGATAGGTAAATGTGCAGTTTATATTTGAGTTGAAAATTATATTTAAAGGATAGTTGAGTTCTGGCAAGGAGAGTACAGTTTTAGTGAAACTGAATTTTAGTAACCAAAACCTGCATCATTACATTACAAACTAATAGATATAACTAGAAAGGAACACAATATTACAAATGACGTAGTAAAGATCATGTTATCATTCAAAAAGAGCCGTTAAAACGTAAGAGGGCGCTCTCTAAACACTCATCGGTTTCAACCATTTTGAATAAAATATTGTGCATGTGATGCTTTGTTGAAATAGTGATTAGATAGAGAAATAACCAACAACTATTTAAATACCTATTTTGTAACTTTTTTGAAAAGAGGAAGCATTTTTTTGAATTTTTAACGGCTGGTTCAAAATTCTCTAATAAACCCGGGGCCCCGGGTTTATTACAAATTGTTATATTTATGGATATTTCAGCCGTTTCTGAACCGATTTTGATCAAACAAAGATGATTTTATTGTTTAAATATTATGCTCTTTCAAATTTTACACTCAGTTTTTCATTACCTCACAAACCAATTAAGTAGTCTAGCGCCCTCTCTACCAAAACTCAACTTTCCCTTTAAGTCTGCAGAGTAATATCTCCTGCATGGGATGACAGTGACAACATTATGAATGCACCCCTCTCTGAAATTTTGTCCAGTGTACATAAACGGTGCATGCTGCATTAACATGCATATGACTTACGGATACGTACAGTGGATGTTATGACTTATTTATGCAATAAATCCAGTGGAAATATTTGCTATACAGTCTTTGAGCATTACATGTTATATTCGCTACATGCATACTTGCAAGTTATTACTTTAATGCAGTAAATTCAAAGGAAATAATAATGAGAGTCGTATACAGCATAGCTTTCAATCCTAGCAGGATCTTAGTCAGGGCAAAATCTAATGAAATATGCTGTATATATGCATACGCTCGCAAGTTATGACTTATTTATTCAAATGAAATATTGGTTTCCATGAACTACATCGTTTCTTTTGTATGTATTTTAATGTGAAACACGTGCAATTCAGCTTGTTTGCTGTGCCATACATTGTATGTGTTGACGATAAAAACAATATTCATGAATATATATAAAGCTGCATAACTTACAAGGACTTATTTATGCAGTAAATTCAAACGAAATATTGGCTATAATGTACAAAGTTAGGTGTGTACATTTGTGAGTTCTGACTTACAAAATGCAGTAAGTTCAAATGAAATATTTGTATAATGCTGCATACACTTGCAAGTTATGGCTTATTTATGCATTAAATTCAAAAGGGAATATTGGCTATAGTGTACAAAGTTAGGTCCTTATTGTATTCGTTTATGTGTACATTTGTGAGTTCTGACTTACCAAGTGCAGTAAATCCCAAGAAACACAGTCTTTAGCGTAAATTTGTATACAGTAGTACAGTATATTCACCAAATGCACACTTGCGCATCATGACTTACTAACTTATGCATCAAATACAGATGGAATTTAGGTTAGTGAGAACTGTGCATTGCCTAAAGGCAGAGCTGCCAAGTCTCCCTGATTTCGCAGGAGACTCCCTGAAAACAGTCCAAGATTAATGCATTGGATTTCATCCCATCAGCCAATCTCCCTGATTATTGAATGATTATTGTCGTTAGGTTGTATCGATGCATATCTCTCAGATATTTTGATGAAATTTCCCTAAATATTCCTGATAGTTGAATTTCAATGTTGGTAGCTCTGCTAAGGTAAGGCAGGGCTCGACACTTAAACTTGCCCGCTTGCCCGGGGCAAGTCAAAATTGATGTCGGGCAAGTAAAATTGTATAAATGGACTAGTTTGCTTGCCCGATCAGGCAACTGATATTTCTGTTCAACTACAAGAGTAGAAAGTAATTCATTACATGTCAATCTCATCTAGAAATAAGCGGGCAAGACAATTCTCTCTTTGGGCAAGACAAATTTGAACATTTATGATTTTACTTGCCCGAATGGGCCAGTAGAGAAAAAAAAGTTAGTGAATAAAAATAAAAAATAAAATAGTGAATCAAAATTAAAATAAATAAATAAAAAATAAAAAATAATTGTTTTTCTTTCTCAAAACTGTGTTCTCCCACATCACAGATTGTTTGGTAACGCATATAATTAACTACTAATGTAAACTAATAACAAAAATAGTAATATGCCAACATTTGATAATGTTATCAAGTCTGTTAAACATGGTGGCATAACTCTACATGTAAACAGCATTATGACGTCAGATTATGGGGATAGCATATATAATTAACTACTAATTTGAAATTTACAATAACACACAAACACAGAATAATAGTTATTCAAAATTTTGATAAAAGTGATCAAGTCTGTTAAACCGAAAACTCAATGAAGATCCTATAATATGCATATTGTACCTCTTCTGAAAGCTGAGAACATACTGAGCATGAAAAAGTTAATTTTGAAGCCCTAACGCCGCCCAGAAAACAATTAAAAGCAAATTTAAACTCTTATTCTGAACCCAGATTTTCGCCGTTTGACGGCGATTTTGTGCAGAGAAATTTGATGACGTCACAGGTTGAACAGGCCCAAACAACCCCGCATATGGCCGCGGACGGTAGAGCGGTAGTATAGTACCATAGTACCCTTTGCCTCCCCCAACGATCCCCCAGTCCAGCGCGCGCGAGTTATGCTGCCCTGCTCAATCGATAGAACGCCGTCCTTGTCAATATCATTTTTCCGTGTGAGATTCGACCTGAAATCTGCAAAATCGGAGAATGGTGGAAATGTCTGAAGGAAGTGAAGATTTCAGGCATGGTTTTGAGGTGGAAATCGCGAGTTCGCCAGTATCGACAAAGTTGAATTCGAGTCGCAAAGTCGGGAAAAGGTGCATGGCGTATGGTAAATTGACAAATCTATCACTTTCATGGCCTCTTTGACTTTGACATTATTGCGTATTTTTCTCTGTCGGCATTCTAAGCCTACATTGAAAAATAACAATAATAATGTCAAAGAGGCCATGAAAGTGATAGATTTGTCGATCTGGCGTATGGCTGCGGCAATTTTATAGCGAATTGCACCATGTCCATGCACAGTTTGCCGGGGAAGATGCCGGGGGAAAGGGCGCATTGAAACCCGCACTCCGGTGTCGGCACTTTACGCCGCTAGCTGGCCGTGCCGCGCTCGTGAAGAGTACCCTACGAAACACAAATGTAACGTACCCCAAATCAACTAAATCTTCGACAAATGCTCAAATAATGGTCATGATTTCAAAGTAGTTATCTTTTTTAACTGTTTTGTGTTACTTTGAAATCATGACCATTATTTGAGCAATTGTCGAAGATTTAGTTGATTTTGGGTATACATTTGTGTTTCGTATGGTACTCTTCACAAGCGCGTCACGGGCAGCTGCTAGCGGCGTAGCGTGCCGACACCGGAGTGCGGGTACAATAGTGAACTAGCGCCAAAAATCTCCCAAATCCCCGTCATCATTGTCGCTGTCAGATGAATCATTCCTGTCCTCTTCTTCATCTTCTTCGGAAAAATCCACTGCGAAACTCAGTTCGAGAGTATTTTCCTCCATATTCCTCGAAATAAAACTGTCCAGCGCGATTGTACGTTATCAAAAAGCAATACACAACACATGCAGTACATATACAATGCACGCGCGTCGCTTTGCTTGATCAGCTGATCGGCCGGGCCCGTTCAACCTGTGACGTCACGATTTTCAGGCCGATCGTTGAGCGAATTTCAGTCTCCGAGACGGCTCTCTTTTACCCCATTTTCGAAGACTTTTGAAGTCAAATTTCAACATCTATATCGCGGATTAAGTAAATATCCTTAGAAAAGTAACATTTCTTTCACAAACATACCAAATTTTGCCAATTTTAAAGTCAATGAGGGTTCGGTTTAAACATTGTGCCATTACACTAAATGTAAATAGCATTATTGCAAAATATTTGGTTGGCTTGCATATCAAAAATTATCAATGTGAAGTAATTTAAAAAAGAACAGCAGGATAATAAACAGTCCTAAGTCCAAAATATGATAAGACTAAGACTATTATCAAGGTACAATTGAACTAAATGTAAACAACATTACAACAGATTTGTTTGGTTAACATACCAAAACTGTTAAATTGAAGTTATTCAAAATGAAAAATTAGGTGCCAAAAGTTAACATAATGGTACCATTACTTAGAAATGTAAACAGCATTATGACAACAGATTTGGTTGGGCTAACATACAAAACTATTAATGTGACGTACAAGTAATTAAGGAAAGAAAAACAGATTGATAGTTATCTCACATTTGAAGTACAATCAAGTATGTTTATAACCATGCTGCTTTTGAACTATAATATGTAAACAGCATTATTACAACAGATTTGGCCGCGCTCCAATTCTAGAAACTTATAGATCTGTTATTAAAAGGATGATACTTCTTTATAGCTCCGCTGGACTTTAGTGGTTGAATTTTGTCAGCTGTGATAGCAACCGTTATGTGAACTATCGAACTTGACTATCTTTTTATATGATGTTGTGTCAATATTTGTCCTGGGTCCTTCAGAGCCTTGTGTCATATAACTCGTCAAGCTTGTGTTAAAGGGATAGTTCAGTTTTGGTATAGAGGGCACTTCAATAAATTTTTTTTTTTTGTGAGGTAATGAAAAACTGAGTGTCAGTTTTGAAAGAGCATACAATTTTAACTTTATTTGTTCAAATCGTTTAAAAAACAGCTGAAATATCAATAAATATATCCAATCGGAATAAACCTGCATAAACCTGGGGCTCCAGGTTTATTCGATGATTTAAGAAAAACAAAATAAAATGCTTACACTTTTTCAAAATTTTACAAAAGAGGTTTCAAATAGTTGTTGATGATCTCTCTATTAAATAATTATTTCAACCAATGCTTTTTTAGAGAGCGCCCTCTTGAGTTTTAACAGCTCTTTAAAAAAAATGAAAACAGACTTTTTACTTTATAGTCGTTTGTAATTTTGTATACCTTTCAAGCATGGTGGAGTTATAACTAATAGTTTGTAATGTTATGGTGCAGGTTTTGGTTAATAAAATTCAGTTTGACTAAAACTGTACTATCCCTTTAAAGATTAGGATGTATCATCTAAGGAACATATTTGCAACCTGTTGTATGCTTGCATGTGTATTGTGTGAAAACTGTGTGTGTTTAAATTGTGTGTGTACTAAATAATTATTTAGTTATTTATACAGCGCTAATCCCATGAGGATCTATTCCCGTGAGGATCATAGCGTTTTGCACTATTATTATTATTACCCCGGTCAATGGATACACACTGCAATCATCCCTGCACATGAAGTGCACATTTCCCACTCCCTAGGGAGTATTCCAGCCAGTTGCCCGTTAGGCGCACACAGTACTATGTGTTTGTGTGTGAAAACTAGCTGATTTTGTGTGTGTGTGTGTGTGTGTGTTTGGGAGCAGTTTATGTACACCCATTTATTCATAATGCACACATATAAAAATACACATGTAATGCACACATACACTCACACACATATTCCATGCAACATTATAGGAAAACAACAAGTATAAACGTTGGCCTATTTTATGTGTACCTGCCAACATTAACATAAGCGAACATGTAGACACGCGCAAATGCAAACACACCACACACAAACACTATGCATACACACACACACACACTCCAACACCCACACATACACTATGCATTCACACAGTTATACTACTATACCCAACATTACAGGTAAACAACTCACATGAAAACACTGGAATACTGCATCTACCAACATTATACACACTCACACACACACACACACACACACACACACACAAACCCACACATACACTACATGTATGCGTTCACACAAACATACAACTCTACCCAACATTTCTGGAAAACAACGCACACTTAAACACTGGCCTATTTACTGTGCATCTGGGTATACAAAGTGGATTTATGTAAGTAGGCTAATAAATTTGATTTAGGCGTAGTATTTGGCACGCGGCTCCTAAAGTCCCGAACGCGCATCTACGGTGTCGATACCGGGAAGCGTGAGAAAATGATAACGGGAAGAATTCACGTGATGTGAGAGAGTGACGAGAAATAAAAGAATATGAAGAGGAAACAGAGAGGGGGAGAGAAAGATTTGAAAGGGGAAACATTTGGAGTAAAGTGGTAAGGGGGAGATCCGGAGATGGAAAGAAAGAAATAACATCCTTTCTAAAAAATTGAATCTACATTACTAGTAAATGTAGAGAAAAGGATAATGGCAAAAAGGCACGTGACGTGAGAAATTGAAGAGAGAAAGAGAAAAGATGGAATAAGTAGAAAAGCAAGAGAGTGAGAGATTTTTTTTTTATTATTGTGAAATAGGCACAAATCTTATGTTGTGTATAGTTGTAAATGGGGAGAGATAAAACTATTTTGGGGGCACACCTTATGTATTTCTTTGTTAAAAAAAAAAAAATTCCCCTTATAAATGTTTGTTATTGTTTTTCCCAACATTATTTGGAGGGGGGGGGGGGGGGGTGGGGTGGCACAGGCCCCCTGCCGCCTGTAGCTATGCCACTGTGCATGCATTCATTTTGGGGCACACCTTTATGTATTTCTTTGGTTTAAAACAAATTGTCCCCTTAAGTTTTGTATTGTTTTTTCCTCCAAATTATTGGGGGGGGGGGGGGGGGGGTGGCACAGGCTATGCCACAAGGCATGCATGTATTTTGGAAGTAGATATAATAGAATCAATCTCGTTGGTAAAATGAAAATAAAAGACTATGAAATAAAGAGGAGAAACAGGGAAAGGGCAAAGGCAGGGGGAAATGCCACAATACGACCCGCTTCCGAAGTGGTATAGCCTGCTCAGAGGTAGTATATATATGGTGACTCACACAGGTGGGGAATGAATAATTTATTACATTCCATCAATATCATGCAACGAGTTGCCCCTCCAAATTTCTGTCTTTTTCATCTCGTTTTTTTTCTTGATACATACGGTAACCAAGCCTCCACACTAACTTATTTCCCTACTTGCCCATTCGGGCAAGTAAAATCATAAATGTTCACATTTTACTTGCCCGAATAAAAAATGTAATTGCCCAAAAAATGTAATTGCCCAAAAAATACAACAACGCTTAACAAAAGAAGAAATAGTCACAGTCATCCCTTACAATATTAGGGGTTATGCATTTGGTTGCAAAATTTGGTTGCCAAATCGGGCAAGTAAACTAGGCCATCTATGAAATTTAAATACTTGCCCGACATCAATTTCTACTTGCCCCGGGCAATGGGCAAGTGCTAGTGTCGAGCCCTGCTGTAACCATCAGGGCCCATTTCATCAAACCCCTGTTGGCTTCTCTTTTTTTATTGCCCGTTTGGTCAAATATAGGCATGAATATTCAAATTTTACTTGCCTTAAAAAAAATCAAGGCAAAGCTATTTAAAGAAAATAAAATTGTGCTAGATAGCTTGATTTGTTTGGAAAACTTCTTGCTTGTTTTCAGATGTGATTTACACATTAGGAATTTTTAAATTTTTATATTGAATAATACTTGGATTAGTGACAACCTCTTGCTTTCAAGTTATTGCATTTCCATAGAGCTAATACACAGTACACCTGGTTCCGGCAGTGAAAGGCTCGAATGGATCTAGTAACTGTGTTGGCAAGTGCAAAAAGTGATGAGTGATTTAAAAATGTGTATTGGAGTTATCTGATATGTCCACAAGGTAATGTGTGAAAATTTCACGCTAATTGGATGTTTTTTGGCTGAGATATGAGCAAAAATGCAAAGTGACATTCACTATTAAAAACTCATTGTACTTACTTTGTACATGGCATGATATTATCTCGTAGACAATTTCATATCTGAACACTTCAATCGTAAATATCTTTTGAACAAAATGGAAATTTGAAAAACCAAAACCTGTCCCGTGCTTTTATTGTTAATATGAATATATGAAAACACACCACACAAAAAAAGATTTAGAAAGAATCGACAAGAATCAACACCCAGTTTACCTTTAATCCGATATGAACACCGCCCATGTTTAATACCGCAAGAAAATTCAGGCTCACCCACATATTCCCTAAGGTGAACTTTTGCATTTTTTTTTTATCGCAATCATCTCTAATTTGTAAGTCGGAGTGTACTATACATGTAATTGGGAACGCCCGTTGTATTTTTCCTCTAAAAGCCATGTTTATCCTGAATATAATGCATAAGGCAACTTATAGGACAAATAATAATAATAAATAATAATATAATGATAATACTGCGGAGACATGAATTAATTATTGTTTCGTCAGCTTTTGATATGGAAAAAAGTGTCTATCTGATCAAATATGGAATAATGCATCTAAATTGAGACAACTATATCTGTAGATATTATCAAGATTTTTTACCTGGATTTGCGAGGAATTTAATGGACTGTCGCAGCGATAAAGATCATGGAATTCATCTCCTAAACATATTTTTGTGAGAATATCAAAGAATTTGAATAGTTTTGTTGTTTGAGTTGTTTTGTTTTTCTTTGATATTCCTGGGGGGATGGGTGGAGTACATATCTTTGCATTTGTTTGTTTTGATAAACGGGGTAAATTATTTACTTTTCTTCTCTTCCTCCCAATATATAAACAAATATAATGTATTCTTTTATTTTCATGCTGAATAAATTAAGAACTTTTCTTACCTTCCTCCCCATGTAGAAAACATCCCTAAATTCTTGTATTTTATCACAAAAAGTGTAAATTAAGAATTTATCTTCTTCCCATATCTTCCATCAACTTTCAGTACATCTCCACTTTATTCTCATTTATCATTTATATACATTCCACATCATCATCATCATCATCATCATCATCATCATCATCTTCATCATCATCATCATCATCATCATCATCATCATCATCATCATCATCATCATCATCATCAGCATCTTCCTTCGTTTCATATTCCCCCTCCTTCTTCTCCTTTCTCCTCCTCCTCCTCCTCCTCCTCCTCCTCCTCCTCCTCCTCCTCCTCCTCCTCCTCCTCCTCCTCCTCCTCCTCCTCCTCCTCCTCCTCCAACTCCAACTCCTGTCCTCCTCCTCATCCTCCACCTCATCCTCCTCCTTCTCCCGTCTTTCTTTTCCTCCTCCTTCTCCACCTCTCATCCTCTCCTCCTCCTCCTCATCCTCCACCTCATCCTCCTCCTCCACCTCATCCTCCTCCTCCTACTTCTCCCGTCTTTCTTTTCCTCCTCCTCTTTCTCCACCTCCCGTCCTCTCCTCCTCCTCCTCGATCCCCTTCTCCTCTCCTTCCTATTCCGCCACCTCATCATCTGCATTGACATCACCATCATTTCACCATCCGTATCTACCAACATTATGAAAAAGCCATCAAAATATAATGTGTGATCATGTCGTCATTGAAAGCAAATGGGAATGGGTTACTTGTCCCTACTGCCTCCTACAACATTTGTGAAAGATCCATTAAGATTCCTCCTCTGCCCTTATCGGAAATGTAAACCCTCTTGTGTCTTACGCTCAGGGTTAACCTTTAATGGCTGCGAAAGTTGAGCATAATCTCGGCCAAGCCACAGGAGAAGAGGATGAGGATGACATATTGAGGGAGAAGGAATATCAAAAAGCAGTTAAAGGGGAATTGTAAAGAAAATATAGGCAGTGAGAGATGGAGAGGCAGGGAAAGAGAAGAGAGAAAGAAGATAAGAGGCAGAAAGAGAAGGAGAGACAGGGGGAGAGCAGAGGAGAAAGGAGATAAGAGGCAGAAAGAGGAGGAGAGACAAGGGGAGAGCAGAGAAGAAAAGAGGGAAAGAAGATGAGAGGCAGAAATAGGAGGAGAATAAGGCATCAGATGAGAAGGAGAAGCATGCTAGTCATGTTTTGTTCTTCAGAGAAATTGATGTTCAAATTTGGGATCCCTGTAAAGAAAGTTGAGCATAATCTCGGCCAAGCGACAAGAGAAGAGGATGAGATATTGAGGGAGAAGGAATATCAGAAAGCAGTAAAAGATAAATTGTAAAGAAAATAAAGAGACGGAAAGAGAAGAGATAAGAGAGAAAGGAGGAGAGACAGGGAGAGCAGATAAGAAAAGAGACATGGAAAGACGAGGAAAGAGAAGAGAGAAGAGAGAAAGAAGATGAGAGGCAGAGAGAGGAGGAGAGACAGGGAGAGCAGATAAGAAAAGAGACATGGAAAGACGAGGAAAGAGAAGAGAGAAGAGAGAAAGAAGATGAGAGGCAGAAATAGGATGAGAATAAGGCGTCAGTTGAGAAAGAGAAGCGTGCTAGTCATGTTGTATTCTTCAGAGATAATCATGTTCAATTTGGGATCCCTGTAAAGAAAGTTGAGCATAATCTCGGCCAAGCGACAAGAGAAGAGGATGAGATATTCAGGGGGAAGGAATGTCAAAAAGCAGTAAAATGGGAATTGTAAGGAAAATATAGTTCTAAGCAGAGAGAGATGGAGAGATGGGGAAAGAGAAGAGAGAAAGAAGATGAGAGGCAGAAAGAGATGGAAAGACAGGGAAAGAGGAGAGAGAAGAGAGAGAAGAGAGAAAAGAGATGAGAGACAGAAAGGGAAGGAAAGACAGGGAAAGAGGAGAGAGAAGAGAGAAAAGAGATGAGAGACAGAAAGAGATGGAAAGACAGGGGGAGAGCAGAGAAGAAGAGAGAAAAGAGATGAGAGGCAGAAAGAGATGGAAAGACAGGGGGAGAGCAGAGAAGAAGAGAGAAAAGAGATGAGAGGCAGAAAGGGAAGGAAAGACAGTGAAAGAAGAGAGAGAAGAGAGAAAAGAGATGAGAGACAGAAAGAGGACATTGGTTAAGAAAGAGAAGCGAGCTAGTCAAAGTTGTATTCTTTAGAGATAATCATGTTAAATGTTGGGATCCCTGTATAGAAACCAAATTTAGCTCTTTTTTATTGTTGATAAATATTCCCAAATTATAAATAATCACCTCATGAAAATTTGGAGTCATGTATCGAAAGCGCTGATCATCTACAAGATGGTATGCAGAAGTAAATGAGCCAAAAATTGACAAAACGCCCGCTCACTATCGCCAGATGGGGAGGGAGTGAGAGAAAAAGAGAGTGTACGTTTTTGAGGAAGTATATATTTTAAAAAGCACAGGAGATTGCGTGAGAAACCAAAACAAAGTTTTAGAAGAAATACTACTATGTACTACTACTACTACTACTACTACTACTACTACTACTACTACTACTACTACTACTACTACTACTACTACTACTACTACTACTACTACTACTACTACTACTACTACTACTACTACTACTACTACTACTACTACTACTACTACTACTACTACTACTACTACTACTACTACTACTACTACTACTACTACTACTACTACTACTACTACTACTACTACTACTACTGCTACTTCTTCTACTACTACTACTACTACCACCACCACCACCACCACCACCACCACCACCACCACCACCACCACCACCACCACCACCACCACCACCACCACCACCACCACCACCACCACCACCACCACCACCACCACCACCACCACCACCACCACCACCACCACCACCACCACCACCACCACCACCACCACCACCACCACCACCACCACCACCACCACCACCACCACCACCACCACCACCACCACCACCACCACCACCACCACCACCACCACCACCACTAATAATAATAATAACGGTTCTATATTCATAAATCACACATTTTATTCAGCAGACTTTTCTTGGCACACAATCATCATTATTAACTCTTGTCATCCGGGCACATATTCAATAATTGTGCAACTTGTCAACTCCCTGGGGAGCATACTAGCCGCAAGCAACCATACTGGCGTATCAGGCTAGATGGATGACAAGGTAGATTTTTAAAAACATGATTGAATGAGAAAGCAATACAGAGATACATGTAGATAGGGACTGATAGAGATGGGATGGGGAATGAAGGAAAGTTTAGAAGATAGGGGAGTCTTTAGTTTGGATGAGTGTAGAGATGGTGAAGGAGGAAGGAAGAAACACAGTGAAGAAAGACAATTGTGAAGAAATAATTGTATTACAAAGCAAGATGAAACAGTGAGGAACATAAATAGAAGTACAATCAAACCGGGGAAAGTTTGGAAGGGAAGTGGATATCTTTAGTGCGAATGAGTCAAGAGATGGTGAAGGAGGAAAGAAGAAACACAGTTAAAAAGAAAATATCAAATGGAGATTTGTATCATAAGACGAGAGGAAGCGGAAAGAGAAAACAAGAAATAAAAGTATATTCATACAAGGGCAAGTCTGGAAGAGAAGGGGAGTCTTAAGTGAGGATGAGTCGAGAGATGATGAAGGAGAAAGGAATGAACAAAGTGTAGAAAATAATGTGGGTAAAGGAGAATTTTATCATAAGGAATAAACAGAAACAGATTTTTAGAAAAAGAAATAAAAGAACAATAAAACAAGGGACAGTTTAGAAAAGAGAAAGAGTTTTTGGTGTGGATTAGATATGGTGAAGTAGGAAGGAAGATACACCGTGAAAAAAAGAACATTAAAAGGAGAATCGTAATGATAGTAAAATAAAAGAAGAAAAAACAGGGAAAGAAATAAGTGTTCAGTCCAACTTGTGTATAGTGACCAAATAAGGGAATCAAGAAAAAGAAATTTGGCCATCGCAGTATGAAGAGAACTGTCGAGAAAAAAAGAAGGAACAAGAATAAAGAGAAGTATAAAGAGGAAGAGTAAAGAAAGGAGAAAGGAGAAGGGGGAGAGGACGTTGCTCCCAATGTTCTCCCGTCTCCTCGTCTCCTCGTGTTGAGGTGAGGAGTAATCCCTGCCCCGCAGCGAGTAAACTGTCTCAAGTTACCCCAAGCTTGGTCCAGTTTTCCACGAAACCACAAACACCCCAAAGTAAACCCCCAGTCACACGTTGGAAAGGATCCTGCAATTATGATGATAATCATTTTCTAAGGAAGATGGTCTTATATGTAAGAAGTTACCCCTAGCTTGGTCCAGTTTTCCACGACACCACATAACACCCAAAGTAAAACCCCAGTCTCATGTTGGGAAAGATCGTACACTGATACCATGTTGTTCTGAGCGACTCAGAAATTTGAAAGAAGATGTAAAAGGATAAAGCACGAGTCAGTTTGTCTTTTCGTTCTTGCCGCAGAAAAATCGCCATTATGGAACTGTGACTTCAATGTCAATTTTCATGGCACACTACAACAATCTGGCATACCGCTTTTGACGTTCTGAATCGTAATTTGTTGTTTCTTATTCTTCGAACATTTCTTTGCGCATTGCGCAGATCGAA
Source organism: Echinarachnius parma (assembly GCA_037951105.1). Taxonomy (NCBI): domain Eukaryota; kingdom Metazoa; phylum Echinodermata; class Echinoidea; order Clypeasteroida; family Echinarachniidae; genus Echinarachnius; species Echinarachnius parma. The sequence continues at coordinate 25,036 of JBAMJV010006233.1, forward strand.
ACGCCATGATTTGTAGAGGTGCTATGGCAGTTTGAAATGTTCAAAACTGTCGCCTCGTGACTTAGTGCCCTTCTTGTGCTCAACCAATGATGTGATGGTCCAATCTATAGCCAAACCTGTCTGGGAGGCCTCCTGTCTATAGCAGCCAACCTGCCTATAATGGCCACCAAAAGCAATCCCCTGAAAAACAATGTTATGGAATCTGTTCATAGAGGTCACCTGTTTACAATAACCTCAGTTTGGATTCCCTTAGGTGGTCACTATACACAGGTTTGACTGTAGTTTGGGTCCTAACTTGTCATCTACCTTAGATCAGTGTGTGAGGAGCTTTACTATAGGTGCAATATGTGTGCTTCTTGTTAGTTTTGCTACCAGCCCAATACACTTTATTCTACACTGTCCAAAACTGTCAAAGTATTGCTCCTAGCATTAAAAGGCTGGACTAAAAAGGCTACAAATAGGAAAAACATTAGCCTACACATACTAAACCCTTTATCATCAAACTTGTTTGGAGAAAAGTATGTTTTACTCGAGTATGTTTGTAAGATAAGAAAAACTAAAGGCCAATAAGCCTTGAAGCTTGATGGCAGGTGCATCGTGGTGTGTGTTGCATACACGTGCCTTTTGCACGCTGCGTCCAGTTAGAAACTGTCCACACGGGGAGAATGTCCACCTCCTGAAAATCCTCTTCTAATTATGTTAAAGGTACAGTAGTTCTAAGCATCTGCTTGAAATTTTGATGAATTTCTAAATTTTCTCTGTAGCTCACTTAAGGAGTGGTCACATTGGACACGACTCCCCACGACTAGACCCACGAATGCAGTACGCATTGGTACAAATCTATGGCAAGCCATTTTAACATTTATTCCTATTTCTTGATGTCAATAATTGAATTATTGATATCAGTTTATTTCTTGATATCAAGTATCACAAAAAAAAGAAAAGTATTTCTTGATATCAAGAATGCATTTCTTGATATCAAGAATCCGATTTCTTAATATCAATAATTGAACTCTTGATATCAAGAAATAGGAATAAATGTTAAAAACGGCTTGCCAGTTGCCATAGATTTGTACCAATGCGTACTGCATTCGTGGGTCTAGTCGTGGGGAGTCGTGTCCAATGTGACCACTCCTTTACCAAACAATCTTATCTTTACAAACAAATGTGTGCGATAAAACAATACAAATTCTGATGGTTTTTGTTCCTTTCCTCTCCCCTTTGTACAAATTATTTTGATTGGTCGGTGAAAGAAAATGGGAGTAATTAAGGGGATAGGAGGAAAGAAATAGTTACGGGAAGGTTGAGAAACAGAAAAGGGGAGGAGAAACATGCAAAGAAATTTTTATTACAAATATGTTTTTATTGTACTTCATCTTAGGCAAGATGCCACAAAAAATGTTTGTAAATACTAGCCTGTTATATTATCATCTATAGACAGACTTTCAAAGGAGGGGAATAGCACTTGCCCAAATACATTTGATTATATATGTGTTATTTACTTATTTATATTTTATTTGCCCAATATCTGAGCAAGTTTGTTTCCTGCCTGCCCCAAAGTTCTGCCCCAAAACTGACATTCAATCTGTAGGGGGGGGGGGATTATTCATTTAAACACACTAATAATAAAGTCTGAACTTGTTTATTGGGCTGCCAGTTACCAGAAAACTTCATTACACACAATCTCTTCTCTGTTGTTTATCCCATTGATATACAACTAAATATCTCAATTGAAGTGGAAGTTTTTCTGAGTAAATGTATTTACTTAAATTTCCTCTACATTAATAAAGCAATATATTTGTTACAAATAATCATAGCAATTAGTAAAACAGTGAGCAAATAATTTGGGGCTCAGGGCAAATTTGCCCCCAAAATGCCAACAACAAAAAGTCATGAAGAAGTCCACATATATTTGCTTCTAAAGAGTTCAATTAACATAATTTTTAGAGTGGTATTTTTTTTGAAGGCAAGTTTGAAAAGTAGCCTCTCCCGAAATTGTTTTATTTTTCTTTTTCCCTTGGAGTAAATTTATACATCATCACTTGCATATAAGCTTCATAGATCATATTGTAAGGTAAGAGTGAGACAAAAAAATCACATAAACGAGATTGGGATGATTAAAATGAAAAATAGAGGAAAAGAAAAAAATGACTTTGGCAAACGATTATCTTATAAATTGGGTGTAGGAAATATACTTGCCCATATCCATATCAAGCTAATGCCGCCCTTTAATCAAAGTATACATTTCACCAAACCAAGTGAGGGGGGACAGTATTCCCTCAGACACCGATCACATGGGCCGTTCTGGGGCGCAAATCCCCCCTCAATGGGGGCAAAAACCCAAAATTGGGCCATGGAATGCTGATTTGACAAGCGTAACCGTTATGTGTTGTGACACATCATTGAATCTGAATAATTCTGGCTAAATTAGCGGAAAATGGGGACCTTACTGTGTTGTGTACAATATGTATGTGTAGTGTTTTTCCTGGTGTAGTACTAGGTTGTTTTATATTGCATTCATGCACTTTTTTGTTGTTGTTGGGTGTATGCCTTTTTTTTTGTAGATGTGCTGTTATTGAGTGTGGATGTGCATTATTTTGAATAGGTTTTTTTTTCTGTGTTTGTGTGTGTATGCATATTGCTTAAAATTAGGGGATATGCTTTTATTATATATGTCTGTTTATGGACATCATTTTTAAGGATAATTTTTATATATAGTATGTGTGCACTTTTTCAAGGAGAGATGTTTTGTGTGTGTGTGTGTTTGTTTATCCTTAAATGTGCATGTTCTTGTGTTTTATTTATGTGTGAACTTTGTTTAGGGGATGTTTGTGTAGTGTGTCGTGTGTTTATGCGAGTGTCCCATGTGTTGGTCCACGGTGTCCATTTTGCATGGGATGTTTTTGGTTGTTGTTCATTTCATTTTAAATGAGTGACTCAGATCTGGCTCTGATAGTAACGTTGGAAATTTATTCTTCACGAATTTGGAAGTGGGCTTTAATTACTTTTCACCGAATAGCGAAATTAGCCAATAATCTTTCTGTGAATGGTGTACTGTCAAATGTATGAATGATGACTATGTGAATAGATATCCAGTTTAAATTGTTTTTGTTTGTGTATTTGTGTGTTTTTGCGTGCTTATGTGTTTGTATGTGTGTGTGTGTGTGTGTGTGTGTGTGCCTATGTATGTATGGGTGAGTGTATGTGTGTGTGTAAGCGTTTGTGTGTGTGTATGTGTGCATGTGTGTCTGAGCATGCATATATGTTTGTGTGTGTGTAGGTGTGTCTGAGCATGCGCATGTTTGTGTGTGTATGTACGCGTGCATATATGCCTACTAGGCACGTGTACACATACACCTCCTTTTTTGTAATTTTGTAAATTCATCCTTTCGCACCTGTACATGTGCGGTGTAGGTACCTCATTTGCATCATGAATCACTCATGAATATTCATGACTTTTGGAGCATGAATATTCATGACACCCTATATATCTGGGCCACAGATACATATCAGCATATTGATGCGACAGGGATGGCGGAAAGCGGGCAAATTGTTCGTCCAATTGGGGGTTATGAATAGATAATAGTGCTGATTTCCACAAATTGTCCATTTGTTACGAGTGAGGAAATGTGGAAATTGGATCGCTCGAGGTATATATTAATGAGATTCATGGCCTCATATCTGATACATTTACATCCAGAGATATTTGGGACAAATATATTATAGTATCAATTTCATGTGGAACTGTCAAATGAATATATTATTATAGCTATCAGTAATAGCTGCAGTATGTCATTGATAAAGTATGAATTTTAGTTGAATTATTTGTGAAAAATAGATCCATCATTATACAGTAATTTCACATTTGTTAGTATTTATAGGGATTTCTAAAGACAAAAATATATTAAATTAATAAATAAATAAATACATTATTTCGGTTAAAGATTAATGTTAAATTGAACACCCAATTCATATTTTTGTTTCATTGTGTTATTGAGACAAAATTAGATCAAATAGAGAAATTAATAAATCATTTTGAGAATGAATGCTTGAAAAGAGACTAACTGAATCCGTAGAAGTGATATTGGAAGGCCAGGTTTGAAGAAAAAAAATATTGAAAAGGGGATTTGAAAAACGGAGCATGCCTTAGGCACAACTGTACTATGAATTAGCAATGCTGAAATGAACATGTGCACTAAAACATCAAGTCAAACATTGTCAAAATTCTCAAAATTTACTTTGTAATAGTTCTTTCTAGCAGTTCATACAAACCTCACTGAATTCATATTCCTGATACAAGTAGGGGACAGGTTTCAGTATTCAGATTTTCTCTTTTATTGAAAATATATTTATGATTTAAAGTGTTCAGATGTGACATTATCCACTAGAGAATTTAAACGGTGTACAAAGTCAGTGCAATGAGTTAGCAAATATCAATTTGTTTTGATCTTCTGTCTTCCATCCAGTTAAACCATATCTTTCTTTCCATTTGTCCTTCATTCTTGTCTTCCTTTATAGTGAATTTTCTATCCATTTGCTGTTATTTCTTTCTTCCCCTTTTCTATCTCATTTTCTTTGAATTCTTTTTGTAGTTCTTACCTCTCTATGTTTCTCATTTGTCAGCAGTTGGTTGTTTTGTTTGATCTTCTCTCTATCATCTAGTTAAACCGTATTCTTTCTTTTTGTCTTTCCTTCATTGTTGTCTTCCTTCTTAGCAAAGTTTTCTGCCCATTTGCTTCCTTTTTCCCCTCCTGGTTTCCTTCTCATTTTCTTTGAATTCTTTCTCTAGTTCATCCATCTGAATGTTGATTTTTTGGTCTCCATTTGTAAGTAGTTTGTCATTTTGTTTGATCTTCTCTCTATCATCCAGGTAATCCATATTCTTTCTTTCTCTCTATCCTTCATTCATGTCTTTCTTCTCAGCAAAGTTTTCTGCCCATCTGCTTCCCTTTTTCCCTCCTCGTTTCTTTCTCATTTTCTTTGAATTCTTTCTCTAGTTCTTACATCTGTATGTTTTTGTTTGCCTTCATATGTCAGCAGTTGGTCATCCAGTTGAATCCTAGATGTAATGGTCAGGGTCATGTCAAGGGGGGTGTTTCACAAAGATCCTAAGTTGAACTTAACTCTTAAAGGGCAATGAAACCCAAGCAAAATATTGCTTTCATAGTCTTGAAGAGATTAAGAAGAAGAATCTCTGAAAGTTAGAGCATGATCGGGTAAGAAACAAAAAAACTACGGCTCTTTGAAGATGTCCATTTATTCCTATGGGGAACTCAAATTGGCAACGCACTCTGATAAGTGTGTGGACAACTCCCCATATGTTTTGTACACAAATGTTCCCATTTTTACAGTTTTCTTCATAGTCCCATTTTTCCATTCCACCAACTCATAATATGTTATGTATAAAAGCATTCTACAAAACATATGTTGAACTCGAACGAAGGGTAAACATAAATTTTGAGAAAATTGAACAAAACTGAAATTTTGTGTACAAAATGTATGGGGAGGTGTCCACAACTTTGACAGAGTGCGTTGCCAATTTGAGTCACTCGAAGAAATACATGGCTCTTTTCAAAGAGCCATAGTTTTCTTATTTCTTGACCGATTGTGCTCAAATTTTCAGAGACTATTCATTATATTTAGTGTCTTATAGTGCATACAACAATTTGTCTGGATTTCATTGTCCTTTAAGTTGGACCTAACTATTATGGAAAGCCATGTGTAGCCATGGAATTATATATATTCCAATGCAAAAATGCAAGTATTTTAGACTGTCATGAATTGTACACAAAGAACATGAAATCTCCTTGAATGATAAGAGAAAAATATAAGTGATTTGAAACAACATTTAATGCCTTTTAAAAGGACTTTTACAAAAAATAATTCAAAGAAACTAACGGCTTTCCATACTTTTTAAGTCCAACTTAGTAGAGTCTATTAAGTTCAACTTAGGATCTTTGTGAAACACCCTCCCGGGTCATGTCCAGATCACCTGCTGCTGACCAATGTCCAGCCCATTGTCTTGAGTTACCATGGCAATGGAAGTGACCACTCTCTCTCACCTCGTCCCTCTTGGGCCCCCTTCCTCTCTCCTCTTCCTACTTATCACCCTCTGCTTCCTCCATTAGATTTGATCTGCTTTAGATGTCATATGAACCATTTTCCATCTTTTTTTCATCTGTTCTTTAGAACATTTAAAACTCTCTTTACCTGTTCCCTTCTAAGTAAGTTGTGTGGATAATGTTTCTAGCTAGATCCCTTTTGTATAGAAAACAAGATCTTTCATTTTAGATGTGAAAATATATATGCATTTGTTTTTCCTGTGCATATTGCATATTACATCTATATATCAGTGGAAATACAAGTTTGCATATCAGGCTTAGTCGTATGTATAATAATAATATACTAGTAGAGAGGTGGGAGGACACCTCTGATACTAGTGAACTGAATTTTCAGATAATGATGTATTGATGCAAAAGTACTGCCGAAAACTGCTTCTACTAATGCCTGTGTAATAAAATGAGAGTCGATATAGGGCCTAAATTTTCGATCCTAGCAGAATCTTCTTCAAATGACGAGGATACATAAAGAACAGAATAATATACAAACGCATGCATACAGCTCATAATGATGTATATAGTCATATTATAGTATTAAAAAAGGGTGGAACTGGAAAGTGGGAGGCAGTGAGCTTTTGTGTGAAATTAGTCAAATAAATCAGGATTAGTTATAAATGTATGACAATACACAAGTATGCTGAATCATATCAGAGAATGATCAATTATCTAGTCTTTTTTTTACCGAGTTGTCATTATTCTTTATTGTGAAAAAAAGGCAGAAAAGAGCAAAGGCGCTGAGATTTCCAGTGAATTAGTCGTATGAATCAAATTATGGCCAGCCAAGCCAGGCCAGTGCGAGTGGTCAGTTTATGTGTATAGTTCCCTGCTGTAGCAGCTAACTAACTGGATACTGATGATGTCATCAGCCGTAGTCTTGATGTATCCAGACCATTGAATAACCACCAAAGATTGTGTTTACAATTAGTGTCGTAGGCTGCGAATGTATTAATGAGATGGAAAATACTTTTAAAAAATAAAATTATTTCTTGAAGTTCCAAATCTTAAAGTTGCAAAGAGCGTAACATCAGAAATCATAACAAAAGTAAGTGAATATAATGTGAAACTTTGATCTATAGCACCTACTGATGAGGTTATCTTTTGATAGCAATCAGTCAATACTGACTATTATTGTCACTTTAACTTATATTTTTATTTATAAATTATAATTATTTGTTAAAAGAGAAAGGTAGAATCAGGAAAGTAAGATTGTTTGACTGGATTAGATACTGTTGTTGAAACTTGTGTCTGGAGGGCGCCCTCTTGTACGACTTTTTTTAAATGAAAAAAGCCCTGTAACTTAACCATTTATGTTTTACTACCATTCAAGCATCATTGAATTATAACTGTTAGTTTTCAATGATAACTTACAAGTTTTAGTTACTACAAATTCTGTTTGACCAAAACTAAACTATCCCTTTAATGTTGTTGATGTTTGTTGATGTTAGGGGTCTTTGTTCGAGACTAGGCTTCTCAATTTAGTAGGAAAAGATTGATGAAATGGAAACTGGGGGAGACTGATAAATTAGTGGAAATAAAAGAGGAAGGAGAATATATGCAAAATAACAATGCGGGGGAAGAAAATATATCCATGGATACAAGAGAGGAGGAGGAGAATGAAGAATATGTGATCGGATAGGTGAAATAAAGAGAAAAGAGGAAAAAAATAGATGGATAAAAGAGAAGAAGAGCAGGAGAGGAGGAGGAGGAGGAGGAATATGTGATTGGATAGGTGAAATGAAGAGAAAAGAGGAAGAAAATTAACAATGCAGGGGAAGAAAATAGATGGATAAAAGAGAAGAAGAGAAGTAGGAGGAGGAAGAGGAATATGCAATTGAATTGGTGAAATAAAGAGAAAAGAGGAAGAAAATAATATTGTGGGGGAAGAAAATAGATGGATAAAAGAGAAGAAGAGAAGAAGAGGAGGAGGAGGAGGAAGAATACGCGCTTAAATTGGTGAAATAAAGCGGAAAGAGAAAGAAAAATAACAATGCGGGGGAAGAAAATAGATGGATAAAAGAGAAGGAGAGGAGGAGGAGGAGGAAGAATACATGATTAAATTTGTGGAATAAAGAGAAAAGAGGAAGAAAATAACAATATTGGGGGAAGAAAGATAAAAGAGGGGGATGGGGATGAGAAAGAATACATCAAGCCTCCACACTTTTTTAAAAATCTACTGGCCCGTTTGTGCAAGTAGAATCATTACTTTACTAATTTTACTTGCCCAAAAATAAAAATTTACGTGCCCGCTTGCTTATAGATGAGATCTACACGTAAGTAATTACATTATTATCTCGTAGTTGCCCCAACCAGGGCATTTGTGACATTTTACTTGCCCAACATCAACTTTGACTTGCCCTGGGCAACAGCGTAAGTGCTTGTTTTGAGCCCTGCCTACTTTAGAGAGTTGGTGGAAATGAAGAGGAAGGGGATCATGTTTTAAAAAAATGCAATATAGGGATGAAAATGGAAAGATATAAGAGAAGGAAGATGAGGATATTGATGATGAGGAAAAGATCTATGGAATTGGTAGAAATACAGAGAAAGGGAGTGGGGGCAAACAAAGCAGGTAATATGATGCTGTGATATTACAATTATAATAATAAATGATAATAACAATTATTTATATAGTGCTATTCCCAAATACAAGTATTTAAAAAAACATTCCAGTGGCCCAAAAACCTGAATCTTGTAGCCCCAAAGAAAGAAAAGCATTACAAAATCTGTTGTATTTGGTGGCCTGAAGCTAATTTGTTGGGGGCCCTTGGCCAGTGGTCCTGTGCTAATTTCGAGCATTGCAGTAGGGTACAAAAAGAAAAAATATCACACAAAATGCATGGAATTGTGTGGTTTGAGTACGTAATGAAAGGATCTACATGAAAATTATTCACTCTTTATATGTCACCCGTATTAAATGTATGCGGTGGTTTGCTACCAGCTAAACATTATCTAGAACAATCAAATGCTGGAAAATAATGACTAAAGTTGGTTCTGCGTAGATTTAGATTAACAAATTAACCCAGAAACTTAAAAAAGAAGAAGAAAAAGACGCACTAAAAATACATGGCATTTTTGTGGTTTTGGTACAGGTACGTAATGAAAGGCATAACGTACATGTACATGGGCATTTTTCACACTCATGTCGCCCGTAGTAAAGGGATCTAGTAACTTTGTTGACAAGTGCAGAAAGTGATGAGTGATTAATAAAATGTGCATTGGTGTGATCTGATATGTCCACAAAGTAATGTGTGAAAATTTCACGTTAGTTACTTTTTTTTTGCCGAGAAATGAGCACAAATGCAAAGTGATATTCACGTACACATTGCACTGACTTTGTACACGGTTCTGACTATCCAATGGATAGCTTAACATCTGAACACTTCAATCGTAAATATCTTATTAATTAATGAATGGGAAATTTGAAAAACCGAAATCTTTCCCATGCTTCTTTTGTTATAGTAACCAATACAACAATGTATAAGGGAACCGCTAGAATTACAATTGGATTTTGAGGATTTGGACAATGTTACTAGATCCCTTTAAATGTACACATTTGGTGGTTTTGCTGTACAGTAGCACCGCTCCAGGTTGCACCCTTATCTGGGGCAACCATGCGAGAGCCTATAGGTGTGCTTAACATGTCCGGTCATTCAACCCGCCGCCGATTCAACACGAAGCAAAGCGTCCGCGTGACATTATCTGCTCCCCCTAATGGGATTTGGGCCGCGGTGGCGGTGACGAATCGATAACTGTCCGGCCGAACGGGCGAGCGCTTGCTTATTATTATCACCCGGATTGTGGGTGGAAATTAACAAGAACGAGATAGAATATACAAGAAAAGGGTTAATACATACATGTGTGTGTCCAGGCAAGCTCCTCCTTATTGGACATACATGTATGTATACAGAAACTCACAATCACAAATTAATGAGAATGCAGTGCAATATTATTGGTGAGAAAAGACAAAAACACAAATGTACATATACTTGATGCTTGCATACATGTATATTACCAGATTATTGGGAGTAACTTTCAGTCCGAAATTAATGAATTAAGTGGAATATATGACAAAGGTGCTAAATGCATGCGTGTATTTCCAGGCGAGTGTGTGCTAAATTAGCACAAGCTGTGGGAATCGTGTATATACTGGGAGATATTTTCATTATCATATGAATTAGCAAAACGACACGGATTACGTGAATGTGTGATGCTTGCATATTACTAATCACTCAGTTTTGCCGGGAGAAAATTACAATCTGAAAAATATAGGTGAGACATATGAAAGGATAAAAAGAAATGAAAAGAACCATAATTATGTATTGTTATGAAATATTGAAGCACTGGGAAGTATCTCCTTAATTCCACCATCAGAAAAAAAAAATAAAAACAAGATAGAATCCAGGGAGAGAAAGTGTTGAAATGAATCCACTCGTTTATTGTATTTTTACTGTACATGATATAAGTAGAATTTGCATTTTGCATAATTTATGGAGAGAGCTAGCTTTTTTTGACGGCTACTCTCCAAAATAGGACAGAAGAAGATGAAAAAAATCAACGAATAAATATTTATGACAAGTTGATTCACGCAATGCCCCACAATAAGTTGAGATTTACATTTGAGATAACTATATTTATATTGGATAGACCTTGCATCACTATAATTGATTGCACTTGATTTATGTAGTTAATTAAATGGACATACATTTTCTTTTATTAAAGGGATCTAGTAACTTTGTTGATATGTGCAAAAGGTGATGAATGGTTGATGCAATGTATATTGTTGTTATCTTATATGTCCACAGGGTATTGTGTGAAAATTTCAAGTCAAATGGACATTGTATGGCCATGTAATGAGTGAAAATGCAAAGTGATATTCAGTAACTCACTGCACTCACTTTGTACACCGAAGAAAAACTCGCCCGGAGTTTTTCTTATCTGAATACTTCAATCATACATATCTTTGTAACGAAAGGGAAATTTGAAAAACCGAAACCGGTCCCATGATTTTATTGTTAATACGAATACAATAAGGTATAAGGGAACCGCTAGAATTAAAATTTTATTTTGAGGATTTGGACAATGTTACTAAGTCCCTTTAATAATCCAAAGGCATTTTTAATGATTGATGCTTTTATGCATGCATGTATATTTGTCTGCGTGTGATTGTATGTTTATAAATGCAGTACTGCTACTGTACTACTACTACTACTTCTGTTACTTCTATGTTAGTGATATGCTTGTATAGAAAATTCCTAGAATATGTTATTTGTAAACTTGTAAAACAGGAACAATTTAGAATTATAACAACAATAATCTTGTCACTTACAGAACAGAAATCAGTGGTGTTTTGGGAGGGACTTTTCAAAATAAAAGGAAAATTAGAAAGAGGAGGTCTGTGATATCGTAGGTCAAATGGTCAAGATTGTAGATGGGCAAAATCCTTAAACTTCAGCTACAAATCTGTCAATTTGGGGTTTCTATTCCATAATATGATGGTCAAACAAGGCATGTTTAGCCCCCATTTTGATATTGACCCATTTACAGGTTAGTTCTAAAAAGTGCTATATCAATTCTTGCTATAAAATGTATTCTCTGGTATCGCTGTTTTCATCCAGCTATGCAACTGGTTGTGAAATCAAAACTTGTATCCAAAATATTGTGTTTTTTCTTGTATCCAAAAAGTTTCAGGGATGAACACTGCACCAGGGTTTTCTATAGCTCAGTCGGTAAGGGCACCAGTCTAGCAATCCGGAGTTCTCAGGTTCGAATCCCATTGAAATCCCATTTTGCTCTTTTTCATTCATATTATATATTTCTGGTCATTTTCTCTATAATATGTTTGAATCAAAATATAATGAAAGCAAATAGACACAGGACTCAACATTCTTACTGGCTTGCTGATACTAGCCCTGGGTCCACCAAACTAAGCTCTGGGCCACCAACATTTATTATTATTAGGCATTTATGCATTCAGGTATGCTTTTCATAGTAAACTATATCACAGCATTTTGTTAAATGCTTAAATTTACTTGCCCAAATCAAATGGAAAGACAGAATCTTTATCAGTGGGCTAGCAGATTCAACTAAAATGTGAAAAACTTTTTTTATTTATTTGTCCAGCTTGGCAAAATAGTATAATGGTCAATTTTGTGCTGTGTTCAAAATAGAAAAACAAATAGTGTTCTATTTACTTAACAACATATACAAACTGAGAACAGTTTGCTTGTGAGAATTTTCTCTTATTTTAGTAACATGGACTTAGCTCCTTTTGGAATTGACCCCAGGGATACATACATATTTCTTGAGTTTGATAGTTTGATTTGGTTGGACTTGACCAGTGGTCAAACCCTGGGTTTTTATGATGACCATTGAGGATCATTGTAAAAACCTCTGGAGACAAGGTCAGTATTGTTTTCCAAATCGCACGTCTTGTCTTTCGTTAGTTCCTTCAGATGATGATGATGGGGGGAGCAAATTAGGTTTGACTTAAAGAAGGGGTGATATCGAGATTTAAAGGGACTTAGAAAAATTGTCCAAATCCTATAAACAATCTAATTGGAATTCTAGCGGTTCCCTCATACCTTGTTGTATTCGAATTAACAATAAAATCATGGGACCGGTTTCGGTTTTTCATATTTCCCTTTCGTTAAAAAGATATTTACGATTGAAGTGTTCAGATGTTAAATTATCCACTGGACCGCAAAAACCGTGTACAAAGTGAGTGCAATGAGTTTAATAGTGAATATCACTTTGCATTTGTGTTCATTACGCGGCCATATAACATCCATTTGACTTGAAATTTTCACACAATACCCTGTAGACATATCAGATAACAAATGTATCAACCACTCATCACTTTTTGCACATGTCAACAAAGTTACTTGATCCCTTTAAAGAAGGGGTGATATCGAGATATAGGGTCTAGTATTAAACTGGCTGGAGAAAAATTAGTTTTGACTATTAAAAGAAAATGGGGGGGGTAAAAAGGAGTGCATTTCCTGAATATTTCAAAGAGATTTGTATTTATTTAGGGGATTGGTGTGGAAGATTTGGAGAAGAAATTAGTTGTGACTAAACAAACGGTTAAAAAAAGTTGTGAAACGTAAATTACAATTTCTTGTTGGTGGATGGTTGATATAGAAGTGAGGAGAGAAAATTGGGTTTGACTTTAAAAGGAAGGGGTGATATTGAGCTTTAGGTGTCTAGTATTAAAGGGATAGTTGAGTTCTGGTAAGGAGAGTACAGTTTTGGTGAAACTGAATTTTAGTAACCAAAACCTGCATCATTACATTACAAACTAATAGTTATAACTAGAAAGGAACACAAAATTACAAATGACGTAGTAAAGATCATGTTATCATTCAAAAAGAGCCGTTAAAATTTTACACTCAGTTTTTCATTACCTCACAAAAAAAAAAAGTAGTCTAGCGCCCTCTCTACCAAAACTCAACTATCCCTTTAAGTTGGCTGACAAACAAATAAGTTTTGATGTAAAGAAAGGGGAGCTGTAAGAGATGCATTTCTAAAATATTTCTATGCTATTTTTTATTTGGGGATTGGTGTAGAAGATGTAGGTAAAACAGTTTTGTGACTCAACAAATTATTTTAAAATGTTTGAAACATGCATTTTACTATTTCCTTTTGGGGATGGAATTGGTACAGAGATGAGGATAGAAATTAAGGTTTGATTTCAGCCCAAGGTCTTTATTTGCTCAGTGGGTAGAGCACCGGTCTAGCAATCCGGAAGTATTAGGTTCCAATACCGGGGACAAACTATTTTCTGCGCTGAATATATAGATTTGGTGTTTATTATTTAGTTGACCAGAGAATTAGTTTATGTTTAAAGAAACCAGTTTGAGACATACTGTATATTGATTTGGGTATCATGTACCTTCTCTATAGACTCCAGACTTAGCATTTTGGGGACCAGTTCTGGATGGGTTAGTACTCATCCATTTTAAATTTAAATAAAGGGCTTTGAATGATCTACCTTATAGTTACCTAAATTCTAAACCGTTATTATATAGAGTAAACAATAGAAAGAGAAATTAGTGTTGTTGTTTAAGCTTGAATAATTTGCGTAGTGAGTAGTCCCTTTAAATGATCTAGTTACCTAAATTATAAATATGAATTATATGGAAAAAATAGAAAGGGAAATTTGTGATTATGTGCATTTGGACTAATTTCAGTGCTGACTTATCCCTTTTTTGGTCTAGGCAATTTGAGTACTGAGTTATATCTTATATGCTTCTAGATTGAAATTAAATTGACTAAGAAGGAAAGGAAATTTGTGATGGACATTTCACATTTGTAATAATTTGAGTACCGAGTTGTTCTTAGTTGTCCCTTTAACTGTTCTAGTTACCTACATTCAGAGAGCTTTGATCTGATCTGGAATGGGATGGAATGGACTGCCCAGCCAATTCACAAATCCCAAGTTTATTGCCAGTATGTCTCCGGTTACTTATCCCCCATCCAATGTATGTAAACCATACTCCTAGGTGAGTCTTCACCAGTCCCAAGATTATAAATTATCCCGTGATCATAGAAGTACTGTTGATTCGCAAATCAGACGCGCAGTGCCATTTTGGAAACGCCTTGATTATGGTGCGGAATACAAGCTGGCTCAGTGTTAATATGCAGTATGCTCAGACTAGCCTAGATCAAGATGGTGACCCCCGGGGTAGCATCCTCATACAAGACCACAGAAATACTAGAAGCCCAACTGAATAAGCGTATAGCGTTTTAACCACAGAGATAGGCCACGCCTTCAGCAGCAAGTTTTTGAAAATAAGTTGTCGAGTCCATGCAAATGAGGTTGTACGTCAGAGTTTGTTCATTTGAATAAATTACCAGACGTGGATTAATTGGATAAAATAACACATTACGCAAAAAGCTAAAGTAATTACGCATTGCGCACTCATTTGTGTTGCAGTTGCCATGGCATTTAAACACGCACTTCTCAGCAAAATTGCGCTTCATAATACCAAAGACGCTAAGTATTTTAATTCATCTCTATCATTTTAGTTACGCGCAGTTCTAACAGTTACGCGATTCATTTAGTTAATTGCGCACAGTCAAGAAACAGGGGATTTCCCTACTAGGAGCAAAATATTGTTTTCCATTGTGACGTCATAACAGAGGCATACCATAAATTCGTGCGTGATAATTGTGAAGTTCGTGCCCGCGCATTATTATGAATGAATTTACGCTAATATTACCATGGTAGCCAGTCTAATTAACTCAGACATGACACCTTCTCTTCATTGAAAAGTTGGCCAACTTCCATTTTGAGTTGGGGGGGGGGGGGCCTGTACAAGACCATCTTCAACTTCACAGTTGCACAGCCAGTGTCCAGTACACTGACCACACCAAACACATTTCTACCTAATTTCTTAAAATGTAAGAAGCTGTTGGGTACCACAAGTCCACAACTAATCATTTTTTTACTTGGTAGAATTCTCAGCTAGTGAGGACATCCCCACTCACTCTCATCCTCCCCCAACGCTCTACTCTAGTCTTCACAATTTCACTACCAATGGCCAACAATTTCCAGTTTGCTGACCATTGCGAGACCATTCTGAACTATTTTTTTACTGCATGAATTTTGGTTTGGGGTGAAACACACACACACACCCTTCTGGCTACTTAAAATTCAATTTTGGGTTAGATGAGGACTCTCTCTTCCATCATCATCTTTCTGTCCAGTCTTCACAGTTGCAGTGCCCAATGTTCAGCAATGTCCAGTCTACTGACCACACCAAACCCACGATCATTTTATAGCTAATTTCTTGAAATGCAATATTTAAGGAGTATTGTGTGGCTACTTAACACCATTTTCAGCTAGTGAGGACATCCCTCCCCACTCACACTCACACTCTCTCACCCTCCCCCCATCTCCCTCCCTTGGTGTTCAAGTTCTCAGTTTCACTGCCAATGTCCAGCAGTGTCCAGCTCCGCTGACCACAGCGGTCCCTGCTGATCATGATGGTTCATCCCCGGTCAAGGCTACCCTCGCTTGGCTTGGGGTGATGAAGCCCACGGAGAGGGGAAGTTTGATAGAAAGAGAATTACATCTTGGAAGAGGAAGAGGATGGTGGGGAGTGGGGGGGGGGCAAGATAAATGTTGGATTTGGTGGAGTGAGCGGGGGGGGGGGGGGTTGGAGTGATATGCTATGGAAGAGGAAGAGGATGGGAGGGGGAGGGTGGGGGGGAGGGGCAAGATGAATGTTGGCTTTGCCTGGTGGAGTGAGGTTATGGAAATATATTGTTGGGGGGGGGGGGGGGTGGAGAGTGATGCTATGGAAGAGGAAGAGGATGGGAGGGGGAAGGGGGGCAAGATGAATGTTGGCTTTGGTGGAGTGAGGTTATGGAGATATATTGTGAGGGTGGAGAGTGATGCTGTGAAAGAGGAAGAAGATGGGAGTGGGGGTGGGGGTCTAGATGAAGCTGGTCTTTGGTGATGTAAGGATGGCAAAAGCCAAAAGCTGTAGAAAGAGGGGGAGGATTGAAAAAAGCCCTCTAGAAGGGTAGTAAGAGGGGTTAGGGGGGCCAAGATGAATGTTGGCTTTGGTAGAGTGAGGTTATGGATATATATTGTGGTTGGGGGGGGGGGGGGGGGGTGGATATAAAGGAGAAGGAGGAGGGGGAGGAGAATGGGTAGGAGAAGGGTGGTGGAGGGGATGGTGCACCTGCACTATTTTTGTTTGGGAATATTTATACTAGTTTGTATAATATGAAACTAGGGAATGGGAAACAGATTTAGAGATGAAGGAGGAGGAGAAGGGGAGGAGGGGGGGGGGGGGGGGGAGATTGGGGAGATGAATAGGAGGAGAGAGATGTTGAGAC
Organism: Echinarachnius parma; assembly: GCA_037951105.1. Taxonomy (NCBI): domain Eukaryota; kingdom Metazoa; phylum Echinodermata; class Echinoidea; order Clypeasteroida; family Echinarachniidae; genus Echinarachnius; species Echinarachnius parma. The sequence goes on from JBAMJV010006233.1 coordinate 42,000, forward strand.
ATGGGTAGATGAGGTGCACCTGCACTATTTCTGGGAATATTCGTCCTATTTAAATATGACACTTAGAAAATGAGAGAGCAAGTGAAATGATGGAGGAGGAGGAGGTAGAGGGGGTTGATGATGAAGATGATGATGATGATGATGATAACGATGACGACGATGACGACGACGATGACGACGATGATGATGATGATGATGATGAAGACGATGATGATGAGATTTCAAAATGTAGCGCAATATGTATCAAACCAAAAGTAGAGCACATGAACCCACAATTTTGTTTACGATTTCCTAATTTTTGAACTTCACATTGAGCGCACAATCACCCAAACAAATGCAAGGTTATTCACTTTGTCAACAAAGAGGGCTGGTTATCTGGCAAATATTTGCGTCACATATCGACACGAATAATGCAAACTGAAGAGAGAGATTAAGCCTTACATATCAACGCTAAACAAACATCAACACCAAAAACCTTGAAAGACGGAGATAAGAAATCAGTTATTGTAGTAAAATTAAAAGGATGTTTATTACTCATTCTGTTATTGAAAATAGTCCCAAAAAAATGCACTGTGTTTTTGTGAGCTCTCAGAGTATGTTGACAATATAACACAATAACTGGACTTTAGACATCTACTCACTTGCTTGTAAAAAGACAAAATAAATTGAAATCATGCTTGTGCTTTTATTATCATGAACACTCTATCTATATTCATACTTCAATTGATTCATGGTTATTGTTTTAGTCAAAAGTTGGGGTTTGGTTTATGTGTAGGTTTAGGCTAGAGTTTAGCTGTTGGTTTAGGGTTGAGTTTAGGTTTATGATCAGGGTAAGTTTAGGTTCAGGGTGAGGGTTTTTGATTAGGGTTAGAAATCTTTGTTTTTCAGGAAAAAGAAATAGGGGAGCTATTGTCGCTAAAGAAAATGTTACTAAACCCCGAAGTTATCACAGACACCGTAGATCCACCGATGTATGTGCATTTAGCCTGGACTGTGCCTTAAAAAATATGTTAATGATTAGTCAGCATTATTAGTAACTTAGGCCTATCAGTCTATTTAAAACTATATATACCAGCAAATATATCTGCACATAATTACTGTGCTTCTCATTTTCAGGGTTAATTGTCTTTACTACGCTTAATAGAGTGTCTCTATTAACTCATCGCCTGTGCGAATAAGAGCCCTTGTTGCATACAACTTCATATTGAAACTTACTTAGATATACAAATAAACCGTCACTGCCATGGCAACAGTGTTATTAGCCAATCAAATTCCAAGATTTTTGTTTTTTTAACTTGTGGTATCAACAAAATTTACAAACCATTGATGTAAAGTTACGATGTATATTGCGCTTTATGAAGCATGACATTGATGTGGTATGTACTAATTCCATATGGAATGCAGAGGGAACGGGTTAAATTGATGAAACATGACATCAGTGTGGCATGTACATACTGTATTTGAATATCAAAGTATGGGAGGATATGGGTTAAAACAATGGTGAACAGCAAGGTTTATTATAAGCAATTAGGTCTGACTATGACCCTTGGTCACATGGTCAGAACATCGCTATTAAATGTAGATCATAGTAACCTATATTTTCGCTTCTTATCTAAAGTAAAGCGAGGACAACGGCAGACAAGGATCCCACAGTAGACTTTAAAGGGATCTAGTAACATTGTCCACATCCACAAAACTTAACTCGTTCACTACGAGATTCTGAAATCTCCATCGACTTTGTACACATCCCACCCGGTTCCCATAGTCAATGTGTAAATTGTTGTATTCTCATTACCAATAGAAGAATTGACAAACAGGTTTTGGTTTTTAAAATTTCCCTTTTGAAAGATATTTACGATTGAAGTATTCAGATTTGTAATTATCCACTGGAAAGTTATAACTGTGATCTGATATGTCCACTGAAAGATGTGTGACATTTCCATGATAAATGAATGCCATATGACTGAGTCAGGAGCGAAAATGCAAAGGGATATTTGCTTACTTGTTGCACTAAGTTTGTGCAAAGTTGAAAGTCTCCCAGGGAGACATTCAAATCCAAACTGCTCTATCATTAACTATCGTTATAACAAAAGAGATATGTTGAAAAGAAACCTGTTCTATGCTTCTATTGGTAATACGAATGCAATGAGAAATACGTATGAGAGAACCACTATAGTTCTAAGTAAGTTTTGAAGATTATGGCGATGTTACCAGATCCCTTTAAAGGTAATGTGAGGTATTGACATACTAGCAGGTGAATTTTAGAAATCGGACAGAAATGGCCTCAAAACCATTATAATAAAGCCCTGATTATAGCATAGTAATGTTGCTGTGAGCAGCAGAATCAAAACAAAAAATGTAAAAATTTGCTTAAGACCCCAAATAAACTGTCATATTTGCACGGATTGTGAAAGTGACAAAGCACAAATAGCTGTATTGTCAGCATTTGTGTGATTTCTGCTTTTTACTCATCTACAAGCAGCAGCATTTGTGAATTCCAGCCAGTCAGCATACATACAGTATATTCAAACTTTTTTCTTTTTTTTACACATTCATTGGTACTCTATAATTTTCTTTGTAACACATTTGTGAGTTTGTCTATTTTTCCCACGCCCCCCTCAAGAAATTTTGTTTTCCAATTGTATGCAGATTTTGTGCATGTCTACGTTACTTTATAGTCTCTCTTTTTACTTTTTTGTTCTTTGGTCAGATTTTGTGTAAATCTGTTAATGATTTTCTTTAAATTTTTTTCTCCTCTTTTAACTTTGGTTCTTGATCAGATTTTGTCTACTTCTGATTTATATCTTCCTTTAACTTTAATGTTCTCTCTCCCTCTTTTATTTTTTTCTTAACACTGACGACGAATAAGTGTTTATCTGTTTTTAGTACATCTTTGTTCATGAGTTCACATGCAAAACATTCTTCATATTTAAAAAAATGAAGGTACCATTTAATATAAACCACAAAATGGTGCCTTTTAAATTTTACCTTTCTCATTGCATAGTAAGGTATGTTTTTGAAGATAAATACATAAAAATGTCACACATGTTCTTATCATTTTTCTTGTTTTTCAGTAGGTTTAATTGTGATTATCTTGAATTAGTAAAAATTGTTTAAATGTTTTTTTTCTTTTTTTTCATTGTTGTTGTTATTGTTTTTGGGGGGGGGATTGCATTTAAACCTTTTAACATTTTTTTTAAAGGTTTCTCTTGGTCAATACCCTTACGTGTACTTCCTGTCTTCCGTTTATTGGAGCTAAAACAAACACTTTGTCGTGTCAAACCTACACATGTACGCGTGACGATTTCCTCCGCGCGTGGACTTTGTATTTGTAATATGGTCGTGCTAGGCACCTGGGCCGCCTGTATTAACCCGGGTTAATAAAACCCTGCTAGCTTACTTCCATGCTAAACGTATTTCAAATGATACAAATTAGTGAGCAACCAACAGTTTTTCCAAGTCCCCTACTAGGGTTATCCACTAAGTTAACCCTAAATAGCAACTAACATGTTGTGTGTTAAATTTTAGCCACGTCATCCAAAAATAGACTTGGCATGAAACTAAGCCAGCATGATTTCATGAATATGGGTCCAGGGCCTCGTTGCAGAAAGAGATACAATCAATTGTAAGTTACGATTGATCGTAAGTCAGAAAATTTACGCGTTTCAACCAATCAGATTTGCGCATCTAGAACACGTGATCTGACTTACGATTAATTGCAACTTACAATTGATTGTATCTCTTTCTGCCACGGGGCCCTGGTCTTTTTAGAGGGAAAGAATTTTACAAAAATAATATAAGTTTTGTTGATGTTCAAAGCAAACCATGCATGTTAAATTGTACTATTTCAGCTCTGCCTACTTGAACAATATTCTGTCCAAGCTTACACATGTTTGCATGATGACTTCCTCTCCATGAGGATTATGTATTTGTAATATGGTTGTGTACAGAAAGAACCCTGTCATAAGGAAAGGTTTTTCTATGATTATGCTATAATTTGTTCTTAGATTAAAGCTAAAGCAGTATTTGCATGCAACTCACTTGTACAATGCTTTATTTTGTTTTAAAAAAAGGGTAAAAACAATTGCCACTAAAAGTCCATTGCACTCAATTCCGTACCCTGTATGCTAGCCAGTGTAGCGGTCAAGCTGGAATGGCCAGACAGGACGCAACACAGCAGGGTCTGACCAACAACGTGTCAGGACGCTAACTACCACCCCCTAACTTCCTAGCGTCCAGTCGATGGATTTTGTTTCTCTTCCCTTTTCACTGCCGCGAGAAGATGCCCACTTTAACGTGGTCAAGACGATCGTGTGCACACACACATAAAATTCCTTGCCATTCCATACCTAATTTAAAGATCATCAAGCGTGATGTTGCTACAACGCAGGTCGCCATTTTGAACTAGGCTAGTTTGTTAGTGCACACTGCATAACATGTCTGTCCTGGGGGCTTGTTTCACAAAACAGCTTTCTACATTAACTCAAACATAGGTCTGGTTATACTTGGCAGTGATTGGTCAGAAGACAATGTGTGCTCTGTCCGATCAAGCAACAATTTGCAATGGTCAGTGTTATGTGCTGTGGTATGGTCTGTTGGCCAGGTATGGGCTGTTGTTTCAAGAAATGTCAATCTTATTACATCAACAAAAACATATAAGGGCCATTCTTTGAAAAGTGAAACTTTTTCGGAAAAATTGAAGTTTTATTTTTCTGTAGTTTTGTTCCATTTTTGGAATGATCCATGTGTAAAGTTTCATGAAATACATGATTTGAAGTTTAAAATGAAACTTTTTTACTCATTTGCATAAATTTACATATTTCAATATTTTTCTAATAATCATAATTCAGAAAATAATCAAGATATAAAAAGGATAATTAGCAAGCTCATTCTTCTCACTTTCCTGTACAGGTTGATACCAACTTTGTAAAAATTCAACCTTTCATTCTTTTCTAAACCCGATATTATAAAATTCCCATTTTTCCATTCATATTGTACATGTCACACACGTGACCACCCCAAAATGTCACACACGTGACCAGACGTTGCCACATAATTAAGTACTTTAAAAAACAACGGTTTGATATAATTCTCATTCATTGCTATTGTTGTACTTACAAATGTATAGTACTTCTCTGGTAATAAGATGAACATTATAGCTATTCATATTTTAAAGAATTTTCCAAATGAAATTTAGTTATGAAAAAAGCGCTCCGTGCGAAGTCACACACGTGACCCATGCCATTTGACCTCTGACATTGAGTTACATAATCCTTATAAAATCTTTTGTGTTAAGTTTGAAAGACTACAACATATTCAAGTCACATATGAAGTAAAAATCATTATAGTCTTATACTTACTGAAATATAAGCATCCCATTTCAAAATTTGTCATGTTTTGGGTCACACACGTGACCAAGAATGGCCCATAAGTAAAATAAAAAACTCAACCCTGATTGGTCAGCTGGTAAGTTGTGCTCTGTCCGATCAAGTTGGATCAAGCAACAATTTGTAATGGTCAGTGTTATGTGCTAGATGGTTATGGTCTGGTGGCGAGGTATCGGCAGTCCTGGAGGGCTTGTTTCACAAAACAGCCTATTACATTTACCAAAACATAAGTCTGAAAATACTCGACCCTGATTGGTCAGAAAACAACCTGTGCCCTGTCCGATCAAGCAATGATTTGTAATGGTCAGTGTTGTGTGCTATGGTCATGGTCTTGTGGCGAGGTATCAACTGTCCTGGGGGGGCTTGTTTCACAAAACATCTTATTACATTTACCAAAACATAAGTCTGAAAATACTCGACCCTGATTGGTCAGAAGGCAACTTGAGCCCTGTCCGATCAAGCAATGATTTGTAATGGTCAGTGTTATGTGCTTATGGTATGGTCTGGTGGCGAGGTATCAACTGTCCTGGGGGGCTTGTTTCACAAAACAGCTGATTACATTTACCAAAACATAAGTCTGAAAATACTCAACCCTGATTGGTCAGAAGGCAACTTGAGCCCTGTCCGATCAAGCAACAATTTGTAATGGACAGTGTTGTGTGCTATGGTCTGGTGGCAGAGCGGACAGGGAAGGTCAATGCTATGTGACTGAGCATGCAGCCTAGCCTTGACTTCAGGCACTTCCTGCAGATAAATTTAATAGTTTCCTGGCCCGATAAGCAGATGTGATAATGGCTATGAGTATGATTAGTCTATGTTCATGTGTATCATGTATGTTTATGTGTGTTGTCATAAAACAATGCTCATTAAAACCCCTATACTATGGATTTGCAAGAATTGTTCAATCGGTTAAGAATAGTTGCTTTAGAATTGGTCACCATATAAATATAATGAAGCTAACTGAATGTAGCTGATGATTTTATTTCATTTGAAAAACTATATATGAAAATTTGCGGTATTGGAAATAAAGCAGAATGTTGCAAGAAAAAGGATAACCCTTCCGTTGAAAACATAACAATAAAATCTGCCCCTTTTGAAGCATACTAGCCAAATCTGTCTTGAGTCGAAGCACAGGAGACACTCAAATACCTAGAGTCTCTTTTAGCAAGTGGTCTTAATAAACAGGTTGATTTCAGGTAGACTTTGTTCTGGGGGAAAAGTGAAAAGTGATTACCAGGTAGTCGCTATAGCAAGGTTGTCAAAAAAGGGGATGATTGTACAAATATATTTGTGCCTGGGATGTAGACTAGCACCCAGTGGTCAGTTACTTCGCTGACCAGTGGCATCTAAACTAGACATTGGGAAATTATGGGCATGTACAAGGCTGCACGGCCAGTATGATTCAGGCCAGAGTGACCACAGCATTGTAACGAAATAGAGAGGAGGTGTGACTGATTGTTGACCGGTATGAGCCACCATGCTGACCAACAAGGAATACAATCTAGGACTAGGTATGTTTATCGTTGAACTATATATATGGTTATGATTATGATTATATAATTAATAATTAAACAGTTATTAATATTCTTAATATTATTCAAGCTATAAACTGACCAGAAGGTATTAAGAGCAAACTATTTGAGATATGACTGCTTGACCTGTATGAGGCACCATGTTGGTCAACAAGGAATGCAATATAGGTGTTTTGTATTGTTATAACCTAGGATTATGTGATAAATCATAATAGTTGTAATTCCCAATAGTTATAAACTGACCAAAAGCGTCTAAGTGAAAAGTATTTGAGGTGTGACTGCATGGCTTTTTAAAATTGATCAAATCTAGTTTTTAAAATTTGGATTAATTATTCATGTAAAATTGAGCATGAATAATGCAACATGACCACACCCAACACAATGTACACTTTTTAGCTGTCTTTTTCTTCAATATGGATTGAAGAATCCATGTCATACAGACATACTTCTTGAATTATCCACAATCAAAAGTGCCAAGAGTTTTATTTAACACCCAGTATATGTAACTATATAATATGGTTATGTAATGGAGTATAATTCAACAATATGCAACAAGTAATATTCAAGCACTACTCCACACTAACTCTTTTCTCTACTAGCCCGTTCGGTCAAGTTAAATCATATAGTTTAACATTTTACTTACCCAAACATTGTTCTCTGGTAGTTGAACAATATTTAATTGCCTGATCGGGCAAGCAAACTAGACAATTCATGATATTTTACTTGCCTGACATCAAGTTTTACTTGCCCCGGGCAAGCGGGCAAGTGCTAGTGTTGATCGTGACCTGTAATATTGATAAGCTTATGTTAAAGGAGAAATTCAAAGGGAATAGAATCAAGTTATTATGGTTTATTTTATGATAGAATGAGTTATTAAAGCAATTTGTGCAGTTAACAAGTCATGAAAGTGTTCAGTTTCATGTTTTATGAAAATAAAATTTTAGTGAATTGACCCTCCCCTTTACCATGAAATCGGCACAGCAAAGTGGCTCTGTGCGTGACGTAAGAGCCGGGCTTTGCGCTCCCGACAGCTCTAGCTCGAACGGCGATCTACACGCAAATATTCATAGAGTGGACGCAGTCTACTCTCTCAAAACGATTGAATATTGCCTGAATAATCAATATCTGACACACAGTTGTCCTCCCATGTCCTGAAACATATCCTAATGTCAATCTTCATGTCATTATTGGCATTGAAAAAGTGTCAATCTCCGTAAAAAAACTGTTTACAACTCACCATTTTGCTGAATTATTGTTCATATGTACACGGAGATAGTATGAAAAACAAAGTATTATAGCTGTGTTTCAAAACAAAATTACCTAGTAGAATCATGTTCCGAGCTAGAATTGCCTTTGTTATAACAATATATAATATTACTTATCCATTTCAATATGTCAATAACTGGTATAATTACATAGAATAGTGTATTTCTCACCGTTTTGTTTTGGTTTTGTTTCGTTTCGTAAAAGTTTCGTCCATCGAGAAATACATGCAAGCGCACGATCGTATACCCGGCCGTATACTATGCATATTGTGTATGTTATTGAACTAAAAGTAGTTCCAGCGTATGCGCTATATTCGAAGCTTTCTACAGTCCACACGATCACGATCTCGCTCTAGAATTACATCTGACAGTTCAACATGGATGAAGAATTTTAACAAAACAGCCTGTTAATGGACTTCGAAGTATCCGTGGAGGAGCAAGCTAGCTAGCTAACACGTGCACTCGTTTGTTTTGATGCGCGCGCAGGAAATGTAAATCCGCCAGCGCTATCAGCCGTATAGGTAATGCGGCTGCCAATGTTCAGAGAAATCGCGGATGAATCGTAACAACACAGGAGATCGCGAATCTAATTCACTCGACTTTTCAAGCTAAACCATGAAACTAGCCATGATAGATCGACTAAAGTAATAACTATTCTTCGTTTTTTTAAATTTCATTTGATTCATAATGATTATTAACTGTTTGTTTCCATAATGGAAGTGGTAAATTCTCCGTCTGATATGTCAAAGTGAAACTACATGTTGGTAAAAAATCGCCTGCTCCCAAATCTGTGCAGGCCTACTGCACGACACAGTCGTATAGTTTCCCCTTCTTTTTTTCACCCTTTTCAACTTTTTTTTGTCACAAACAATACATTTGTTGGAATATCATGATGAAAATATAAATGAGAAGCAAATTACAAACAATGTAGTATTATAATTTATTCTTGGTAAGGGAAAAATAGCACATAAGTTGAAGCTTGTCTTTCCAGCCTGGTATATTATACGCTTATCTACATACAACCGCGGCAGCCGCCTGGGCTTCAAGCCCGGTTCTTACGTCACAGCTAAATGCCGTTTCGTGTAGCGATTGAGCGAATTTGTCCCTGGGAATAGGGTGATGTTTTCACCCTAATTTCGCTTTTATGGAAGCGTTATATTGTTTGAATGTCAGTCAAGCTCATTCTATGGCTTATAAGCTTTCTGTAGATATGAATATCGTCATATTTAGGGGTTTTCTTTGATTTTCTCCTTTAACTCGTTGTTGTGCAATATAGTGTAATGAGGAAGTATATACTTTGAGGTACAAAAGGTTACATATATTTGTGTGTTTTTAATTGTGTGTGTGTGTGTGTTTGCATCGTTTTTTGCATTCTTGTTGCCTTATGATATCCTGTATTTAATATTTTAAAAATTTTATTTAACATATTCAGATCGTGCAAATGTTTGATACTTCTGAGGTTGAATTTGTGTAATTGCAAATTTGGGCTGTATTTATTCACCTTTCTAAATTGGAAACACATTTTAAAAGTATTATTTGTTTTATTAATCCCACAGTTTTATGCAATTGCATAGTTGAATGGTAATAATCTACCTGTCTATCGTAAATATATCATTTTAAAGTAGTTTTATTAATTTCATATTTTTTTATGAGCAATATCTCCAACACTTTTATGAATCCATAAAGTTCTCAAACAATATGTGTGGTTAGATACGAACAGTGATCATATTTCTTGCTCGTAAATCTTAACTTCTTTGGAACAAAGTGAGGGTAACATTAAATTGAGTTTGAGTTTGTTTAATAAGTGACCGAGCTCGCCCTTTTAAACATGATAACTTGTCGTTTCAGAAATCTTGATTGCAATGTGTCAGCAATCAACACACAGTGCCTACACTGTGATACACTGATACACAATTATACAAGTACTCTGTTTAATGGTTTATGTATGCACACAGTGTGGAGAGTGTTAACACTGAAAAAAAAAGCATACTGTGGTCACAAGTGGGCACACTGTATTCACAAGGTGGTACATTGTGTTTACACTGTGGCACATTGTGTTCACAATGAGTTCACACTGGCACACTGGCACACTGCTCACACTGTGCCAAACTGTGGCACACTATTTACACACTGTTCATACTGTGACTCACTGTGTTCACACTAGGACATTATGTTCATACTGTGACACATTGTGTTCGCAGTGTGGATAGTGTTAACACTGTGTTCACACTGTGTCATAATGTGTTCATGTGGTGACAGACTGTTGCACACTGGGTGATTTCAAGTATGGTGTTTAAGGCCGGTGTTAGTGTTTATTACACACAAACACCAGTTTGATAAACACTAACACCAGCCCTAAACACCATACTTGAAATCACCCACTGTGGTACAATGTGTTCACATGGTGGCACACTATATGACACTCTTTGTTCAGGCAGTGATACACTGTATTCACACTGTGATACACTGTTCACACTGGCACACTGTTTTCACTGTGTCCACACTGTATACACACTGGCACATTGTTCACACTGGTTCACAGTGGCACACTGTAAACACACTGTGGCACACTGTTGGACAGTGTGTTTACACTGATCACACTGTTCACACTGTCTTAACACTGTTCACAATGTGTTCACACTGTGTTCACAATGTGTTCACACTGTGTTCACACTGTGTTCACACTGTGTTCACAATGTGTTCACACTGTGTTCACAATGTGTTCACAATGTGTTCACACTGTGGCACACGTTTTTCTTTCTGGAAGGGAAAGGTTGATCAAAGATGTGAGGGCAATACAGTTTCACTTTTTATTTCGATTCAGAAATTCATCATTTCCCAGAAACTGTGGTTATGTAATATTGAAACTGGTGTAGATAATCATTGTTCATTGAAACTAGTTATGTAATAAACCCTCTTTATTTTTGAAGGATGTAATTATACTAATAATACTTTTAAGAAGGTATACGATTTACTCAATTCAAATATTGTAATTTAAAAATGTATGTCAAATGGAATCCCATTTAAATTTATATTTTCTTGAATCATCTATCCAACTGTATGGCAATTTCTTTTTCTAATATTTTACCATGAACAATATTCTTATTTGAACAATGAAAGGGGCATTTTTAATTTTTTTAAATTTAAAGTCAACATTTCTCTAAAACAAATCAGTATGTGACAGTGAGAACAAGAAGGGCGTTCAGTCAGATGTTAGCTAATTGAGTGCTGAGTAACACCTTGTATATATGTGACCGGCTATAGCAAAACACTGCACTTAAAATCAAAAGGTAGATTTTCATACCATTAGAAAGGCCTCATCCCAAGCTTTCATTGATGCTTTGTTCTAACAAATTGGTCAATAATTGGCAAAGGTATGCATGATTGTCTCAATGTTACAATCATAAGTCTTTTACGCATATTATGTGAACTTAAAATGCCCATTTCTTCAAAACATGAATTACCAACAAGTGCAGGGTTTTGGTATAGCCAGTCACATTTATCAAAAAATGACACACAGATAAATATGATTTCTACAATAATCCCAAACTTTAGACATAATTATCTGTGAGGTACAAACCAACAGATCTTTTTAAAAACGAATAAACTTGGCATTAGAGCAAGCTATTTGAAGAATCACAGTCATAGAAATTAACTTAAATGAACTTAAAATAAGTTCACTGTACTATAGAAGGAAAGATAATCTCCCATGTAACAGTCATACAGCTAATTAATCTGCCCATTTTTCTTTGATTATAGATATTTTTATTCAGTAAGAACTCCCATTTTTCATCGCAGGAAAAGCAGATTAGCCATTTCTCATTGCGTTATTCATTCATGCAAGTATTTCTCCTCAGAGGGAAATTAACCAAATTATTCTGAATCAACAATAATTAATGTTTTCAAGAGCCACTAAGGGGGTAAAAATATCCTAAAAGGAAATATCCTAGACTCCTAGGTAATCCATGTCTAATGGGAGAGTAATCTACGATGACATATGGGTAGGAGAGAGAGGGAAGGAATGTCAATCGATTAATGTGACACATTCGGAGTGTTGCCAATTTGACGGAGAGACAGACGTATGTTCATGACAATGATGTCATTTGACACTCTTTAACAGGTGGCGTGATGCATTATTGATTAATGAACGTGAATTGATTGATACATTGCTTGATTCTGTCGCGCTGATTATCCTACATTTGTGTTAGCCCATTCTGGGCTTGTCCTTGAAATACTTGGACTTATCTCTAAATATTCTGAATGTGTTGCCAATTTGACAGACATACATACATGTACATGACAATGATGTAGTGTGACACGTTTTTAACAGGTGGTATGGCTCGCATGACACATTATTGATGAATGAATGTGAAGTGGTTACAATGCTCGATTCCATCGTGCTGATGTTTTGTATACATGTATAATTAACAAAATGGGTTAAATTGTGTTTTTTTTAAATACATTTTTGTACCATAAGTTTGTGGAATAAGGCACATTGATACCAATTCCTTGGTACTGTTACCATTTAATGAACAGCCTTGAATGAGTTAATTGTCCATGTATTTTTGTTGCACATACTTTGTGGAAGATACACAATTGATTAACATTTCTAAAACCAAAATTCATAACACCAGCCTTAAAGTGATAGTTGAGTTTTGGTTTAATAAAGAGAGTACAGTTTTGGTCAAATTGAATTTTAATAACCAAAACCTGAACCATTACATTACAAACTAATAGTTATAACTCCACCATGCTCGAAAGGAATGAAAATTACAAATGACTAAGTAAAAAGCCTGTTATCATTAAAAAAGAGCCGTTAAAACTTGAGAGGGCGCTCTCTGAAAACTCACTGGTTTCAACCATTTAAAATAAAATGTTGTGCATATGATGTTTTGTTGAAATAGTGATTAGATAGAGAGATAATCAACAACTATTTAAAAACCTCTTTTGTAAATTTATGAAAAGAAGATGCATTTAAAAACAAATTTTCATGACTGCTTCAAAATAATCGAATAATTGTGGGGCCCCACAATTATTACAAATGGTTATGTTTGTGGATATTTCTGCCTTTTCTGAACCGATTTTGATCAAATCAAGTTTATTCTGTCATTAGAATTGCATGCTCTTTCAAATTTGACAATCAGTTTTTCATTATCTCACAAACAATTATTTTGTGTAGCGCCCTCTATACCAAAACTCGACTATCCCTTTAACCCTAATGCCAAATTACATTGCCCTTATCCTGACTTACACTAAAATAATAATGTGGTCATAATTTCACTTCCTTCGTATTAAATGTCTTGTAACAAACATTAATTACATTCTTTCAATAAGTGACTCACATTGTTCTAGCAGTATAACTAAACGAACAAGTGTTGTACTTTAATGCTGGTCTTTCTTTGCCATGGGATAATTCTTGAATGAAATCATAAAATATGAATAAAAAATATAATGGGGGGGGGGGGGGGGCAACATGGGGCAATTAAAATGATATCATTCTTTCTTGAAGTACTCATGACAAAATGAATGAGTGAATATCGATGACATTGATAAGTACTTTGATCTCGCTTTTTGTAGACTAATCTTGAAAGAACATACAAATACACTTACATTAATACTGTACATGCTCTGCCTCATATCACTTTGAAATGTTTTTTTTTTTATTTTGTATCTGTGACAGTGAACCTGGGTTTCTACATTTTACATTTTTTGTTATTCGTTTGAATTTGTGACTCCCTTTCCTCAAACCCACATAAAGTCGCCAGATACGTTTGTGTGTTACGAGCCAAAATGTATAAATTATGCCAAAAAATGAAATATTTTAACTTTACTTTACCTGAAAGTATAATCTTTCATCTATCGACTGTTAAAATTTGGAGTTTTAAAACAAAGCACTAGTTGAGTAAATATAAGCAGTTATAAAAGCTCCTCTGCACCGCGCACCTGAGTGACCCTAATCTTTAGAGCCTGTTTTCTCCTTATTCAGTAAAACTAGACTTGCTCACCCTCCTCCTTTTAATCGCTTTTATGAATAAGTTATATACTGACCTAAATTTGATGAGTTGTATATCATATTAAAGCTGAGAGTCTACTCTTTCTAACTATACACAAAAGTCTGAACTTATTCTGGTCAAGTTTTTGGGGGTTTGACTGTGGGCGGCACTGGCGTAAATCTGTCCGGAAAACACAATGCATTGGGGGGTCGAGCAATTGTTCACAAACGGTTTGTGAACAATTGCTCGACCCCCCAATGCATTGTGCTTTCCGAACATATATTACGCCAGTGGTGGGCGGTCACGTTTAATAAAGATGAGATATATAATTCTCTTCATATTTCCCCGATACAAGTACATGCTAGATATTAGCTCTGTTTTCTGTGTGGCCCAGTGCTAATTTCAGCTTGTTATCATAGTTTAATGTTACAGTTGAATTACTTCAGTAATTATGCCTTTTCACACATTTCATATCTCATAGCATACATTATTTAACTGAGGATAATAACACGATGCATTGTTTGGGGGATGAAAATTCAGTAAAACCTGCTTTAAAAACCTGTCATTTACTACAATTTCAGACTATAAAGTTATATAAATTGCTTTTTAATATCAACTCAGTTATCTTTCCAATGGCTTCAAACGGAGGAAGTCGATCAAAATTGAGCAGAGGACTTGGGCATCTGCCAACTGTAACGCGATTGGCCGCTCTCGGCAAAATGTGTTAGCGAAATTAGCATACGTGCACTGCACGTTCTTTCCCCCAGGCTCCGTTGCCAAGGACGATCGCCGTGTCTCGTTTCTCATTTCCCCGGCGCACGAATGAGAGGGGACGGAGATTGATGGGCTGACTAGCGGAGGAAAACACGGGGACGAAGAAAAAACAAATTAAAACCAAATGAATCTGATATAAATTGGGATGGGGTGCTTTGGGGGGGAAGAGCTTTTAACCAACTTGTTTTCTTCGATACGTGATTGCGTGGATTCTATCTTGAGGGGGCTGAACCCAAGGGGCTACAATCCTTGGTTGAACGTTGTCATTTTTGTGTCCATGCTTTGCAGAATTTCCTCATAGTTTTGTAAGAGTTAATACCAAATGAATATTTATATACTCAGATTTCTGCTTTGCATACATCCATTTTTTGCATGTATGTGTGTGTTTGTGTGTGTTAAGCCAAACAACTTTTCTAAGGCACTATTTGATTATATTGATTAACTACTCCCTCTCTGACGAGCAGCCTTTTGAGAAATAAAAAGTGATATAGTTTAACTATATATTCCTCCTGAGGTTCTGTTTGATTTTATTGATTGAATACACACCCCCTCCTCTCTCAAATATGGCCTTTTCAGTGAAATAAAAGTGGTAAATATCTCACTGCTGCATAATTGTGGTTCTATCGCACTGTACCCTTTTCTTACAATATGTAGGAATACTCGCTGTGCAAACTTACACATATCAGGTTTGATTAAAGTTATATGTTATAGTTTGTATTCGTGTTTGATTTGCACTGCACAAAATCACTTGGCATGAATGAGGATGTGTAAAAAGCATGAGTGCACTATAAAGTAGCACCTGCTGGAATGCTCCCCAGGGAGTGGAGAAAGTGCGCAATTAAGTGCGGAAGTGTATCCAATGGCCGAGTTATAAATCATAATATAAGATGCAGGTCCCTCTGGAAGAACAGAGCCAAAGACCACTGAAGAGGCTAGTCTGGATAAATAAAAATGATGTTTCTTCCATTTTCAAGACAACAATTATTGTGAGAATGAAACATACTTTTTATTTGAAGTTTTAATGATATTGATGAGAAGTGTTTATTATCAAGCGCTTACTCTCCATATTGCTCAAATGTCTAGGGATATTTGTTGAGAAGCCAGCAACTACATGTATCTACGATTTGTATACACATTTCACATCTCAAGTCACAGCGATAGCACCCCTTTAAATGCTATTTATCGGAAGTGTTCTCTTTCGTTCATATTGCCCCAGTGTCTGGTCATATTTGTATAGGAGCGCAACTTGCTCAGTTTTCTCTCCGTGGACATATAACGTGTCGCCTCTTCCTCACGTGATGCACACGTGCATACACGCAAATAGACAAACACAAGTACACACTCACACACAAACAGCCATAGACTCACCGACGCACGCACTCGAACACACTTAACACATACCCTTGAGAACACACAATTATGCATTTAGATAGTTCATCTCCACACACCACATTACAGGTGTACACACAAACACACACACACACATACTCGCACATTTTACAAGCATATATATGCTTTCTCCTTCATGCTACACATGTATGCAATTGCAAACACACATTTACAAAAGTATGCACACACATGCATATTAAAAAGTAAACATGCCACAAACATACAGATACACTCATTTACGCACATACACATACACACACACAAAAACAAACAAGAACACACAAAAAATACACGCATGCCACCGTGACAAACTACAGACACACTAAAAAATGTATACAGACAGATACACACACACACACATCACAAAGAGTCAAATATGTACACGAATATACACACAAAACAAGCTCACGCAAGCAAAAACACACACACACACACGCACGCAAACAAGTCACGATACTCTCTTTAAATACATACATACATTTACAAAATATGCACACGTACACGCTTCGGCAGGCAGGCACGCATGCACACATTAACGTAATATCAATCATATCCTATATGCTTGGATTAGCCGTTAATGAAACTCGGATCCATTTTCCATCTGTTTATTCCAGGCATCATCGTATTACTATCTTTCTCTATCAGTTTCATGATTGATACTGTGCTCCATGGCAAAACAAAAAAACTGAAAATAAAATGGATTATTTCCTTGATGGGATGGGCAAAATGACTGATAGAAAGTTTTCCTTTTAGCTAGTTGAGAGTATTTCTGTGCGTGTATTATTATTGAAGCTTTTTTTTTATTTGGTTACTATTTTTAACTGCACAAGTACATGTATAATGGTAACATATTTTCTGCTGCTAATTTAGTAAAAAGATGTAAATTTTACTTTCAAATATATTAATATTAATAAGCAAATGAACAAATTAATCATATATCTGTTAGAGATGTATGTTTCATACTTGTTGGATAATTGTATACTGTTGGGTTTGTTTTTAAAAAGAGGGAATTATGTTTCTAAAAAAAGATGACTGACTTTGCGTGCTAAGCAGGAGCTTAATATACTGCGTTCCCCATTACTGTGTTATTTATGGAATCGGCCAGTCTTATTTCATAAGGTAATTATGTGCCAGACATTTGGCTACACGCACTCTAGTCATTAGGCACATGGTAATGGCGTTTGCATACCATAGAACTTGCACACTCGCTGCACACTTTCAGCACACTAATACATACGGAGGAGCACACTCACAGCACACTTTTACACACTAACATAATGCAGAGAAACACTCCCACAGCACACTTTTACACACTAACATAATGCAGAGAAACACTCCCACAGCACACTTTTACACACTAACATAATGCAGAGAAACACACTCACAGCACACTTTTACACACTAACATAATGCAGAGAAACACACTCACAACACACTTTTACACACTAACATAATGCAGAGAAACACACTCAAAACACACTTTTACACACTAACATAATGCAGAGAAACACACTCACAGCACACTTTTACACACAAACATAATACAGAGAAACACACTCACAGCACACTTTTACACACTAACAAACTGAAACACTCACAGCACACTTTTACACACTAACAAACTGAAACACTCACAGCACACTTTTACACACTAACAAACTGAAACACACCCACAGCACACACACAACACACTTTTAACATATTACATAAACGTAGTAGCACACTTAAAGCGCACTGTAACAAACTAAATTGATACTGTCACACACACACATAGCACACTTTTACACGGTAACAGAATACATTGAAGCGCACCCAGAGCACACTTTCATACAGCTCACACACATACAGCAACACACTCATAGCACACCTTCATCACACTCACTTGCACAGAGCCGCACACTTATGCATGCACTGCAAACCCAGACAAGCACACATTACTGGGAAAACTCTTGCACACAGCGCACACTTCTGCAAACATTACACACCCAGGCCTGGAGCCAGGTCTTTCATCGCACACATTTGAGTGATGTCTGAGTAGCCATTTACACACATGCTGCATGTGCGTGACACACTACTTACGCACTGCTTACAAACACACAGACTCCCAGTCTCCAGTGTGTAATATCCGCACACATTCCTGGGGTTTGGCGGTGCAGTGCTGCATATAGAATATCATTTAACCCTCCTAGTGCAGAGCCATGCAAAAGCCATTGAATGAATACACACATAATGCTCTTTTGGTAGTGAGTGACTTAGTTAAAAGTTTGCTGTGCAATGTGCCCCCCCTACCTCTCCCATCTCTCTCTCTTCGCATCTCTCTCTTCACCTTTTCCTCTCAATTTCTGTCACCCCATCTCCCCCTCTCTCTCTCTCCCCCTTTTTCTTTCTTCCTTCCTCTCCTTTATCCCCTGAGGAAAACGCCCATGTTATTGATCATGCAAATAATTATACATTTTCCCCCCATTTTGGTTTTTGCCTCTGAAAATTTGTACACTCGTGCGGATATGTTTCCCAGCATAATTGCTGAGTAACGCGAGATTGATTACGTATTAATTCAACAGGGGTATAATACTTGCGTGTTTGTGTGTGTGACTGTGTCTATTTGTGTTTTCTATTGTAAGGTGAACATTAAATTTATAAGTTGATATCCAATTTTAGTCTATTTTCCCCTTTAAAAATTGTTTATAACATGAGGATAAATAAACCTTTGTTTATCTTCAGTTTTCTGTCACATACATTTTATCAAGTGCCACATAATCAAAGTGAAACAAGACAAAATATATATTATATACATTGATAAACACAGATAAATACTTGATGGATACAAATATGAATAGATAGAAAGATAGATAGATCGATAGATATATAGATAGACAGACAGACAGACAGACAGACAGACAGACAGACAGACAGACAGACAGACAGACAGACAGATAGATAGATAGATAGATAGATAGATAGATAGATAGATGGATAGACAAAGATAGATAAATAGATATAGATAAATAGATGAAGGATTGATAGTTCAATGAATAGCTAGCTAGATAGATAGATAGATAGATAGATAAACATGATTAATATCTGGCACATGATTATGAATTGAACTGAATGGCAACAAGAATGCAATGTGAATTAGTGACAGTCTAAATACTACGAGATAGAAGACTAATAGTTGAGCGATCACGAAAAAAGCGTGAAAGAAAAGTCGGGGTTAGACAAATGCGGTCAAATCCAGATCCGCTTGTTGTGTTTCACCCAGATATACTGAACTCTCCAGTGTGCTGTGTTTTCTATATAACTCATTTTATAGCCTATAGGTACATGTAAGTAGATTGAAGAATGCATTTACTACATAGTGACTGTGAAATGACCCCCCAAGTTTAAAGGGACAAGTTCAAAAACATACAGTGGAGCGGTCAAGAAAAAAAGGCAGGGAAATATATTTAACAAATACAGGTGTAAGAAGAATGTTGCCAATTTCAGATCCATTTGTAAAGTATATGACTGACCACTCCTGTATTCGGAGCATATGCATCGACATAAGAATGCATTAGCTACATAGTGACTGTGAAATGACCCCCAAGTTTAAAGGGACAAGTTACAAAATATATTGCGGAAGGTAAAGAGGAATAGATGCCGATGTTAGATGAATGTATTTGTTTCATTGTGACTGAAATGACCCCCAGGATTAAAGGGACAAGTTAAAAGACGTGTAGTTGAGTGGTCAAAAGCGAAAAGCAGAGACATTTTTGTAGATAGCCAGATGACCAGGGATGGACAAATACGGCCAATTTTAGATCTGCTTTTAGAGTATCCAGCTGACCACTTCTGAATAGCTAAATGCCCATTCCATAGGAACACGTATACAGAAGAATGCATTTGCTACATAGTGACTGAGAAATGACCCCCAAGTTTAAAGGGACAAGTTCAACAAAATGTGGCCAATTTCAGATTTGCTTTATATTTTAACCTAGATAACTGACCACTACTGTGTGCTAGCTACAGCTATATAGCTCGTATTCTATAGGTAGACAGAAGAATGCATTTGCTACATAGTGACTGGGAAATGACCCCCAAGTTTAAAGGGGCAAGTTCAAAACATGTAGTGGAGCGGTCAAGATAAATATTTAGGATCTAGACAGGGACACCAGGGTTAGATGAATGCGACCAATTTCAGATTCGCTACATATTTTTAACCTAGATATCTGACCCCTACTGCTACTAGATAAGCTCTTTTGGGACGTACACATAGACAGAAGAATGCATTTGCTTCATAGTGACTTTGAAATGACCCCCCAATTTAAAGTGGCAAGTTCAAAATGATGAACTGAAGCGGCCAAGAGAAAAGGTATAGAAATATGTAGGATTGACAGATGCCTCTAGTTAAATGAATGCGGCCTATTTCATATCCGCTTGTAGAGTATATAACTGACCACTCGTGTTTAATAGCAAATGCATTCTTCTGTCTATGTGTACATCCCAAAAGAGCTTTATCTAGTAGTAGAAGTAGTAGTAGTAGTCAGATATCTAGGTTAAAAATATGAAGCGAATCTGAAATTGGTGTTTAATAGCTAGTGCTCATTCCGGACATACACATAGACGGAAGAATGCATCTGCTACATAGTGACTGTGAAATGACCCCTCAATTTAAAGTGGCAAGTTCAAAAACATATTATGGAGCGGCCAAGAGAAAATACATAGACATTTTATATTTATTTGGCTAAATTGAGTTATGCGTACCATCTTGTAGATGAGAACTTCCTGTATGTGATGCCAATGTTTCAGATAATAATTACTTAAAATTGTTGAGGATATTAATGAATATCAAAGAGAGCTACATTTGTTTCTTCAAGGCAGCCATGATTATCTCTGAAGTCCCAAAAAGCCCTATTGAAAGCGCCATTCTCTTTCTCAACCAACGACATACAATCAATGCATGCATGTCTATGAAGTGCCCCAGCTTGCATCCCCAGTATTGCATATAAGGTGTCTACAAGGCTCCAAAACTTTAAACGGGATTTTCTCCGAAGTACAACAAATGACATATAAAGCGGTGGTCACAACCCGCCGTACTTGCAAGTGCGTGCCCCGTGCGTGCTGTCTACTTGCAAAAACGTGGGCAAAATTTGGGTATCCGTACGTGGTGAGTACCGACTCAGTACCGACTCAGTACGGATTTGGGAGCATGCAGACACGACGTAGCACTTTTAGTGCACGAGGAACTTTCGCTGCGTTCGCTGCGTTTTCGCTGCGTTCTACAGCCAATGAGCGCACGTGCGTGCTGCGCACGTGATAAGTGCGTGGTCCGTGCTTACTCGGCACTTCCCCAGTTCAACTGTCCAATGAGCACGCAGAACTCACGTGGACCGTACCGAGTAAGCACGTGCTCCGCACTTACAACGCACGTTGTGCGCACTGATTTCTGCAGTATAATATGAGCAGAAAAGGTTGTTCGCACTTGCACGCACTTAGTGAGTAAGGACACCGTACGTGAGCAGCACGTGTAAGTACGGCCTCCGTACGATAACGTGGCAACCGCACGGAGATCGTACGTTGTAAGCACGTTGTAAGCACGTTGTAAGCACGTACAACGCACTTACCACGTGCGCAACGTACGATGCACGCAACCGCTCACGGCCAGGCGTGGCGTGCGGGCCACGTACTTACACCGTGCGTGTGACGTGCGTTGCCGGTACTCCCTCCCTGCCTTTGCCACTCCCTCCCTACGTTTTCAGAAAAACGTGGCGGCCGTGGCCTCCCCAAAAACCGTACGGACTAAAAACACGCACGGTGGGTTGTGACCAGGGCTTTACCACCCTTTTCTTTATCAAAAGACCATATTATAACATGATTTTGTAAGAAGATCTTCTGACAAACATTAATTTATTCTATTATGAAACAAGTATTTCACTCAGTAATTCTGGTAAACAACTTTCATTTATTTGAAATATAATGATGGGGAGCGAAAATTGAATAATTATTGCAACTTATGCATGGAGTTTATATTGAATCGCTCACTAGTTATAGGGTATTTTTCTGCTATTATCTGTATTCACTTATTCTGTCTCATTATGTGTTTCAATTGTGTTTGAATAAGGATTGAATCTGAAAAATATTGAAGGTCGTATAGATTTAGGACAAAATACTAGTAATTTGGTAACATGCAATTGATAACAATTGACAATAAGATGGAATTTTTATTGAAAATTGCACCTCTTTGTCGTGGAGACTAAATTAATCTCAATTATATTGATTGTAACTATTCAGACATTTTGTGTGAAGGATTTTGCAACTTTTGGATGATATTTGTTGTGCTGTTCATAACATATATTTCCAAGGTTCTCTGTTTATAATATTCTATTCTAATATTTTGCACTAATTTTGTTTTTCTCAAGGTAGGTAGAATATATATGCAATTTTTCTAATGAAATTACTTAGAAATGCTGGTTTATTTTATTTGCTGGTTTAGATGATCATTTTTGTCAATATATGACTAGATGAACCCTGAAGTGTTTTTTAAGAGGACAAATTAATTATATTTCAATGTAATATTTGGTAATTTTAAACATTTCTGAGCACTTTGGATGCTTGTATTAACATGTTTGTTTTTGTATCCAATATCCATTGCTCAATGTTTGTATGAATTACCTTGTATATTTTGTATGTGTTTATATTTACATCACCTGCAATTTATTTTAAATGCTGTTATTATACAATGGACTAGCTACAGAGTGGGGGTTAGGGGGGGGGGGGGGGGGGCAAGAGGCATGCACCCCCAAATAATCTGACACTCAACAACGTATAACTAAATTCAATATTTATACACTTTTGGTAGCCCGGAACAGGATTTTAGCAACTCAGAACAAAGAAGACATGAATAATTATGTTATAATTGGTTGCCTGGTCGGGCAAGCAAAATAAATACATTCTAGTGGCCTGGATGTCGTTTTTGATGGCCCTGAACCAGCAGGCCAATGCTAATTTTTAGCCCTTTATTATGTTTTAAAGTGATCTAGTATAAACCTTGTTGACATGTGCACAAAGTGATGAATGGTTGATAACAAATGTGTATTGTTCTGATCTGATATATCCACTAAGAAATGTGTGAACATTTTATGTTAAATGGATATTATATGGCCTAGAAATGAGCGGAAATGCAAATTGATATTCACTTACTCATTGCACTGCCTTTGTACACAGTTGTAACTTTCCAGTGGATAATTAGAGATCTGAACATTTTGATCGTAAATATCTTTCTAACGAAAGGGAAATTTGAAAAACCCAAACCGGTTCCATGCTTCTATTGGTAACACTAATACAACAAGGTATGAGAGAACCACTAGATTTCGAATACAGTTTTGTGGATTTGGACAATGTTACTATATCCCTTTAATAACTGTTTAAACATGACTAATAATAAAAAGAACCCCCCCCCCCCCCCCCCACACACACAAACACACACGCACACAGGTAAAGTAATTCATTGGGCAAAGCTGGGAGAAGATAAACATTGATGAGCCCCCACATTTCCTTCCTTGACCTATGTTTCCTCTTCTGTTTTTATCTTCATTCTACCATCACTTCCTTTTACAAGCACTTGTATTTGTCCAATCTTTCCAGTTAATCCTCTGGCAAAACTTTGGGAGACTAGATAAGTGGCCACCAAGTTATCTCACTCATTGCATTCAATTGTAGATTAATGATAATAATTATACACAGTTTTTGTATATATAGCGCATTACACATTGCTAATGCATGTCCCTATGTGCTTGTATTTATTAATTACCCTGGTCGTTACTGGTACGGTTCAGACTCGCACAGTTATCTTGCTCACCATCTCAAATCCCCGGGGAGCATACTAGCCAAGAGTATCTTGTATTATTACCCTGGTCGTTACTGGTACGACGCAGACCTGCACAGTTATCTTGTGCACCATCTCAACTCCCCGGGGAGCATTCTAGCCAAGAGTATCTTGTATTATTACCCTGGTCATTACTGGTACGGTTCAGACCCGCACAATTATCTTGCTCGCCATCTCAACTCCCCGGGGAGCATTCTAGCCAAGAGTATCTTGTATTATTACCCTGGTCATTACTGGTACGGTTCAGACCCGCACAGTTATCTTGCTCACCATCTCAACTCCCTGGGGAGCATACTATACTAGCCAAGAGCTGAAGAGCAGCCATTATGATTTTGGTAATTGTATCGCCTGCATTCTCCATAGACTCCAGCCGAGTGAGTCAGGTTATGCACATCAGCCCAAATGGTTTCAGTATCAGGAAAAAAAATTGAAATATATTTTTTTGGGGGGGGGGGGGGCTATATTTTACTTTTATTTTTAATGCTTGCCTGCATGAAATAACGCTTCAAAGTTAGATTTGCATTGAACTCTATGCAAATTTTTTGGGGCTCTTTTGGGCATTTCGGGGGCAAATTCGCTCTGAGCCCCAGTGTATCTTATTCACTCTTCAGTAAGATATCTTACTTTGTCCACCTTTCAAAAAAACAAAACAAACATAAATCAATAAGTAAGACACTCTATTAATCATTTGCACACCACGGGTGTGTTTTACAAAATATACCCTAAGTTGAACTGTAATTCTAAGTTAGACTTCACGTTATGGTAAGCCATATGTACTCTTGGAATAATGCATATATTATTCAAAAGCAAAAATTGCAAGTATTTGAGGCTTCGAACAAAAACTAATATCAATTACTTTTCAAGGCTCCTTGATATTAACAAACTTTACTGATTCTAATAAAAATGTATGCCTATAAAAAAGAACTGTTAACAAAAATACAACAAAGAAACTAACAGCGGGGAAACGTATCTTTTAATTATACAGTTTACTTATTATACTTTGCAATATTTCATATTGAAACATTACATTTTAGGCGAAGTTCCCAACCCATAACGCTCCAGCTGGCATGCATGAATGATGAATTCATATGTACAGTCATTGACAAGGAAGCCACGTTAATCCCTGTTAATCTCTGCTAATTCATGTTAATCCCTACCCCAAGAGGGATTCCCTATCACCCTGCATTACCCTTCACATTCAATCACAAGGTATGTCGAAACCGCTGAAGGAGATATGTGACCAGGGGGTGTTGCATAAAGAGTAGCGATTTAAACACAACTCCAAAATATGTATCAACATTGCATTCAGAGTCAATATAGGGTTTGATCATAGCAGAATATTCTTTAGGGGCTAAATGACGAGGATACATAAAGAACATAATAATATATTGACATGATACGAACACCATGCATACAGCTGAGAAAGGGGGCAGAGACATAGAACAATAAAGAGGCTGTGAGTGGCCAATCAAACTTGGCTGGGATTGGAGGGAATACACACGAAGAAGATCATGGGACAAGGGAGTATTTTCGCAACATTGCATCGAAACGCAAATCCATTGCACGAAAGTTGCGTTTGATCCATTTGCTAGCGCAAAGTTGCATTAGAAATCAAATGCAATCACTGTATAGTGCAGTGGACAGTGGTGTTCAACTGCAAAGTTGCGTTTGATCACAAAATTTGCGATTGATCACAACTCAAGTTGAATGCAACCCCCATCCTCCCCGCTCCCCCCCCCCCCCCCCCCCCCCCCTCCACCCCACACACAATTTTGCAACTAATCAGTCTCTTGCTGGCAACTCGTGCTTTTAAGAGTTGGATTTTGGGGATTTATGTATATTTCATGTAAGAATTGTAAAGAGGAGATTAAAATCCGCCATACCATATTCATGACCAAATAGTTGGGTGAGAGTTGTTTTTTGGCTAGACTTAGTTCTGCATACATCTTGTAAGTCAGAGCCTTATCTATGTGATGCCAAATTTTCAGGTAACCTTAACCCGATCACTACGGGGACCGAGAATTCTCGGTCCCCGTTGCGCCTACTCATATACGGGAACCGAGATTTCTCGGTTCCGAGCAAGGGCTGTATTAATTGCATAAACATACATGTATGCATCTTGTAAGTACAATATAATTTAGCTGAATATAAAGATTGAACCCTTGGCTACATGTATATCAAGTTTCTCCGACTCTAGTTGCGTGATTATTGTTTTATTACAATTTTATCATGGTAATACACAAGTCTAATTTCAGGATATTCGTATACAAGCCCATACAAGCCAGAATCATAGTTTTCGCGTAGAATTTCACTTCGCTGACCCTATACTATGCATATCGATCGCCTCTATTGTGTGAACTACTTGACCAGCGAACTCACGCTAGGTTGAATAGAAGCGAATACAATGCCATGGTCAACCAGATATCGATCGGTTCTTTTGTGCGCGCCCAGTGGGGTAACTCGACCGGTCCGTAAAATAATCTCATATATAGCTATTGAAGCAGTATATCTATTGCCGTGGTAAAAGGGTTAATAATTATTTTAATAAATTGTTGAAATATTTACCCAGAGTTAAAGAGAGCTACATTCGGTTGATATCTAGGCATATCTCTGGCTTACATTAAACATGATTATCTCTCAAGTACAGAAAGTGACTAAGCACCCTTCTCTTTTCTCAACCGACGACGACGGAATCATGAGTCACGTGCATTTTTTAAAGTAGCGAGAGACCGCGGCAACCCCCTCGCAAGGACGGACGGTCGGTCTGTCGGTTACGATTCTGACTCATTGCGACTGACCAAGCACTTGGGTTCCCCCGCTCTTCCTTTATAGAGTTATCTCTTCTTTTTTTTTCTTTCGTAGCTATCTTCTTTCCCAGAACTTTGTTGTTTAAACCTCATGAATAGCAAATGATTGTGGGTATTTTATTCACCCAGACTTCAGTGCAGCGAGTGTTTGTGGTGGAACATTTGTGTAGTAGTGTCCGAGCCTCTTCGGTTCCCCCGCTCTTTTTCCACCATCTTCTACAGAATTTTAAACGGTTAAAATCTTATGAATAGCCAATTATGATCGTGGGAATTTAATTCACCCAAACTTCAGTGCAGTGATGGTTTGTGGCAGGACATTTGTGTAGCAGTGTCCAAGCCTCTACAGTTCCTACATAACTTTGCCGTTTATAGATCTTATGAATTTTAAATTATTATGATCAGTTTCGCCCAAACTTTGTTGCAATTGAGCCAATCAGATTCAACATGTGTGTAATATAGTATCCAAGCTTTTAGGTTTCCCCATATTTTCTTATCTTTTCCTCCTCCTCAAGGACTTCACCATTTCTCATGAAACGCAAATTATTGTGGGGGCATTTAAATCATTCCAACTTCATTGCCTTTTGCATTTGAGTTTCAACATTTGAGTAGTAATGTCGCTCTTATCTTGTTCCTTCAGGATAATATCGCCATTTAATCAGATTGTGAATCGCGAATGATTGTAGGCATTTTCACTGGAATTTTGCATCGCATTATACACATTTGAGTTTCAACATTTGTGTAGTTATGTCCAAACGATTGGGTTTGCCCTAATTTCCTAATCTTTTTTTCCACTTTTTATTCTTTAGGACTTCACTGTTTTAATCTCATGAATATCAAATGATCATTGGTTTCTGATTATAAAAACTTGATATGCATTCTCTAGAGATTACATTTTATTAGCAGCATCAGTCATGTTCTAGCAAAAACTATAGATCTGTTAAATATATTTATTTCTAGATTTGTAACATGATTCATTCTATCATACATCAGAAAAAGTCACTTGGGATTCTTATTGAATAAATTCAACTTTTTATTCTGATTTTCTCCCATTTTGTGTGTCAATTTAAACCATTCGGCAGGAGAAAATGAGTATGAATGTTGCGGCCTTGATTGTTCTATTATTTTGGGATGTAATTTGTTCACGTTTTCCAACATTGTACTTTTTTTTAACGACCATCGATCGCACATGTTTTTCTCATTATCTCAAACATTATTCTCACACACTTGTGTGAACTGCCCTCAGCTGTGTTGTTCGTGACTGACAATACAACTCTGCATAAATATTTCAACCATTTAAAGCGATCCATCAACTTTGTCAAATCCCAACCAAAATCACAAGAGCTTTCAAATTTGTCTTGTACCTTCTTGTTTTAGCTTAATAGGTTTTGATTATTTTTAATGTCTGCCCAGTTAACCCTTTAAAGATTCACGATTAATTGTACGATAAATATTGATTGATCGTACAATTAATCGCAAATCTGTATGTAATGGGGCCTAGGACTAATTGATTTTGCTATAACATATTCTTTCCATAGACCTAAGCCCTAATATTTTCGGGACCAGTCCTGAATGGGTAAATTTGACAAAAATTATGATTGAACGAAAAGCATTCCTGCTTTTCAGTTGTATTAAAATCAATTTGAGAATTATGTGATTAAAGCCTACATCAAATTTCATGTTTTCCCACTAGGTATTAGAGAGTGTTCCTTTTCATTGAAACTATCAGGCATCATTTAAAGAGATCTTACAGTAATATTGGTGTACATGGTTGAAGTCTCAAATATCACTTTTGAAAACATCTTATGAATTTAATAGATCACTTTAACTAAGTTTCTCCTAGATGGTATGATTCCATTATTTAAATCCAGCATACATCAGATTCTAATTTAAGCAAGTGGTTAATTTCCCCTTTATTAAAATAATTATAGGTTCTCCCATTTATTGAAGGCTGTATTACTTTTTGCTCCTTTTTTATCTTTTCATTTTGCTGTTTGTCGGACTGAAATTTATTTTTTATTGCAGTGTTTGTCATATTTTAATTGGCAAGTCTTTTTTTTACTAAAAGGAGATGCTTTAGTGTTATTTATTTCTTATTGGAATACTTATACTAGATATCAGGGAGTAGTTTTGTGTTGTTCTTTGTTGATTTTTATTGGCAGGTGGTAATTTCTTTGTCACTTTTGTTTCATTATACTTCTTCACAAGACTCAATGTAATTTAGTTGTTTTAGTTTTATTGTTTTGATAGCAAGGCTGTCATAACTTTGTTCTTTTTATTTTTTACTACACTTATAACCAGACTGACTGCTTTTTCGTTCTTTTTGTTTAATTGTTTTGATAGCAAGGATGAAGTTTCTTTGTTCTTTTTGTTGTTATAATTATTAATACCAATGTCCAGTGTCTACCAACCGTTCCAAATTGTCTAAAATGTGTGATCCAGTTATTTCACTTCTCCCCCGAACGGTTATTCACATTTCCTCCTGTTTTAGGGCTTCCAATTGTCGGGAATGAAGCCTCCCGCCGTTCGCTAACCTTGGTGGCGGGCTTTCACCGGGGGCGCTAGGCTTTCGGCCGGCCGGCCGGCCAGCCCGGTGTTCTTGAGAAAGTGCACCTTCCCTCTCTGCTTCCCCCGTGTCCTTTACCTTTGCTTCACCCCTTTTTTGTTCTGCCTACCCCCCTCTTGCCCCCCTTTTAGGGCTTCTTTTTGCATACCCCCCCCCCCCTCTCTCCTTTTAGTTCCCCATCTTTTAACCCCCTTTTTCACCTTGGTAAGATTTTCTTCATCTGTCCCACTATAGCTTTAAAGGGATGTTTCTGTTTCTGCCTACCCCCCTCTTGCCCCTTTTAGGGCTTCTTTTTGCATACCCCCTCCTCCCTCCCTCTCTCCCTTTAGCTCCCTTCTTTGAACCCCCTTTCCCCCCCTGGTAAGATTTTCATCATCTGTCCGAGCACTATACCTTTAAAGGAATCTAGTAACTTTGTTGATAAATGCAGGCAAAAACGAATAAATGGTTGATAAAATGTGTATGTCTGTGCTCAGATATGTGTCCACTATAAAGTGATGTGTGAACGGTCCATGTTACAGGGATTTTATTACTAAGTATTGAGTGAAAATGCAAAGTGCCATTTGCTATTAAACTTATTGCCATACTTCTGTACACAGTGGAAACAGTCCCAGGGAGACTTTCAAACGTTCCGCCATCCCCTTGTAAGATTTTTTTCATCTGTCCCTTTCATACATACATTTAAAGGGATCTAGTAACTTTGTTGGCAAGTGCAAAAAGTGATGAGTGACTAATTAAATGTGTATTGGTATGATTTGATATGTCCACAAAGTGATGTGTGCTCTACCAAAAATCAACTCTGTTGTGAAGGGGTTAATATATTATTGTTATCTTTCCTTCCTTCTTTCTTCCCCCCCCCCCCCCCCTGTTCTTATTACTAAGAGAACAAATTTATGATATGTGCAAAAAGTGATGGGTGGTTGACAGGGTGGTTGATACAATGTATATTGTTGTTATCTGATGTGTCCACTGGGTGTTATGTGAACATTTCAAGTTAAATGGACGTTATATGGCCGGGTAATGAGCAAAAATGCAAAGTGATATTCACTAACTCATTGCACTCACTTCGTACACGGTTTTCGCAGTCCAGTGGATAATTTAACATCTGAACACTTCAATCGTAAATATCTTTTTAACGAAAGGGAAATTTGAAAAATCTAAAACTATCCCATGAGGGAACCGCTAGAATTCCAATTGGATTTTGAGGATTTGGACAATGTTAAAAGTCCCTTTAATAATGCCTGTGCATCTAATCTGATTTATGAATCCGGATCACCTTATGATTTAAGGGGTACTTTTACTTTAAAAATTATTTAAACCCCAACGATTATCTTCTTTATAATAATTATAGTATAACAGATAACCTTCATACCAGGCATAATAACTTTCTATTTGTCTACCATTTGGAATTATCCCTTAAAGGGGAATTCCACCTCAGAAATGTGATGTTTGCTATAAAATGAAGTGAATATGAAGAATCATGATCGAAAATCTGAGCCAAAACGGTAGAGCAATAAAAAAGTTATGACAGGATGAACTTTGCTCCGATTTTTAGTATCGTTTGCAATTGCTATCGATCGTGACGTCACTTGCGAGCTGCAGCCATTTTTACTTCTACATGGAAATTTTACAAAATTTAAATTTTCTTAATAACAAAGCAAATTTATGAGCTAACAAATTCCAAAGAGGTTGGCCCATCGATATTCTTCTATGAATTCGTGAAAACAAGCAGAGAAAAATTTATTTTTAGCAACGAAAATGAGAAATAAGTGTATTTTCATGTACTAAAGCCATGGCGAGTTGCTCGTCAATGATGTTGCATATGGCGGCAATTTTGAAACGATTGCTCATTACTACATGATGTTCAAATAGGTACATGTATAACTCCCGTGTTTCTTGTCTGATTTTGATCAAATTTTCACCAATTATGCCTCTTATTCTGCTTATTCAAATAGCGAATGGTTTTATCAGGCCCGGAATACCCCTTTAAGAAAAGTCTTGTTCAAAAAGAGGTATCAATTGACAAAACCATGAATTATTTCACTCAGATTGGCAGACCTATAATCTATACAGTCATTATGAATTACTATAAAAACACCTGTGAAATGACCAAAGGACCAACAACAGACCAAGAATAGAAATGGCTTGACCACATGTGAATTTGCACTAATGTCCAAACAGGCCATTAATATGTTAATCTCTCATGGCTGAGAAATATAATGACTCCGCGACCTTCTGAGACCTAATTTTCATGTTTTCTTTTCTGCCCGTTTCACGTCGGGATCGTCAAACCATTCCTAAAATGGGTCCGGAAATGCATACTCTCCTCTAGATTTAAATGATGCCCCTCTCTTGCTGGAACGCTTTGATGGCCAGAAATGATTTTAACCCCTTGACCACGGGAACCGAGTGGGTTGTGTACAAAGTCTATGGGGATTTCATAAACTCGTAGGGAACGGGTTAAGTGTCTAACCTTTACATTTTTATATATTTATGAAATGTTGAAACTGTTTGTACAAAAATGGCTCCAGAAATGGTCATCATTGTTATTTGGAAAAAATGCTGGTTTTGGTCACAAGACACCCAATGTAGTCATTGAGTGGTCTAGTAATTAAAATTCAATTTAACACTGCTTGTGATAGTGGTTTGATATGATCATAATTATGCGAGTTGAAGTGGCATATAATGCTTAAATAGTAACATAAACCACTGAAATAGGCCAAGTACCGGATAAAATCATGCCGGACATGATTATGTTATAAGGGTATAAGATATTCCTAGAGTTAAGTAAACCTGCACCTATGACCAAGCTAGCCTCTACTTCCCTAGCAGTTTCCATGTTTTTTTGATTAACTAATATGATATAATGAGAATAGATTGGTGTTATGCAAATTTCTTGTTTCTTGAGGATGATCTCTATGCCATCACGAGTCTCTCCCTTAGGAAAGGGATCATCATAAATAGTCAAACCTGTCTCAGTGGCCACCTGTCTATAGCAGCCAAGCTGCCTATAGTGGCCACCAAGAGTAATCCCCTGCATAGAAAAAACAATGTTATGGAACCTGTCTCTAGAGGTCACCTATCTGCAGTAGCCATTGTCTAGCTTGCCTTTAATCCCATAGGTGGTCACTATACACAGGTTTGAATGTTTAAAAGTTGTGCCCATACATAATAAGATAACTACAATTGACATTTCTTTTGTAAACCAATTTTATTTGTGCAAACATTGGTATGAACGGTGCATTGGTCAGCTCAAATTGATGTAGCATTGACGAAGCTGTGACGTGCACTTCTAGTAAAGGACATGGCATTGGATTGGCGGTTAGGTTTTCAGTTCTATGTCCTCTTAATGTTTTTTTGTTTGCTCTTTTTCTTCTGTTTCTTTCTCTCCTCTATACAGAGCTTTTTTCATAATAGTTAACTTAATTCACACTTTTATCAGACACAGACATAATTCTGAACATGCACACAAATGTTAACAAACATACAAACATATACGCATACATACTTAAAGGGAAAGTTGAGTTTTGGTAGAGAGGGCGCTAGACTACTTAATTGGTTTGTGAGGTAATGAAAAACTGAGTGTAAAATTTGAAAGAGCATAATATTTAAACAATAAAATCATCTTTTTTTGATCAAAATCGGTTCAGAAACGGCTGAAATATCCATAAATATAACAATTTTTAATAAACCCGGGGCCCCGGGTTTATTAGAGAATTTTGAACCAGCCGTTAAAAATTCAAAAAAATGCTTCCTCTTTTCAAAAAGTTACAAAATAGGTATTTAAATAGTTGTTGGTTATTTCTCTATCTAATCACTATTTCAACAAAGCATCACATGCACAATATTTTATTCAAAATGGTTGAAACCGATGAGTGTTTAGAGAGCGCCCTCTTACGTTTTAACGGCTCTTTTTGAATGATAACATGATCTTTACTACGTCATTTGTAATTTTGTGTTCCTTTCTAGTTATAACTATTAGTTTGTAATGTAATGATGCAGGTTTTGGTTACTAAAATTCAGTTTCACTAAAACTGTACTCTCCTTACCAGAACTCAACTATCCCTTTAAACACACACAGACACAATCTTACACATGCACACACACACACACACACTCATTGAACACACACATTCACACTTAAGCATGCACGCACACACACATACACACATACACACACTTGTACACAGTCACATTCACGCAAATGGTCAAGCAAGCACGCATGTTTTGATTGTCCAGCAGGGAGGTAGCATGACTGGACATTGGTCAAACAAAACAAGTTTGCACATACTCACACTTGATCCCTTAGCATACATTTCTTCTTTTTTAAATTTTTTTTTATAGCTACCCGTGTCCTGAGCTAAGGACACAGGCAGGCATAGTAAAACCCAATGTCCAGTTGACTGACCAGTACAGTCAGTGGCCAAAGTCTATATGCAGGCAGTGGACGGACTTCTGTGTTAAGCTCACGTTCTATTCATTCTCTCTCTGTCTCTCGGTCTCTCGAGCTCTCTTTTTGAGTAAAAATTAAATTGTTCATCTTCTCATCGATGAAGTTTTGAAGGCTTCAGGACTGTAAACCCACCTTCAGAATTAATTTGGATTTGTCTGGATAAGCCTATTATTTTTGCTCTTCTGAAGAATATTGTTATCCAAGAAATACTTATTTTGCTCTTCAAATTGTGGATTTCCAACCCTTGACATGTTGATTGGCACATTTTGATCTTCAAAAGGATTCTTAACACATGCATTTCACACTTGTGTTCATCTAAAGGATTTTTAACACCCGTGAATGAAATATTTGGCAGCTGAATGAATTTTCATTTTTCTAAATTGTGAATTGTACATTTCCTTTTAATGACTCAGAATTTGAAAGGGATTTTTTTTTTACCAGTTTAGTGGTTTGAGTGGTCAACAGTTGACCAACCAATTGTTGCACAATTGTGATACACAGTTTCAGTCATCCCTTTTCCTGGTATGATGTAAACTTTTATACTGGACCATGATTTGATCTACCTTAAATTCATATATTCTCTTTGCTGCCGGATCTGTCAGGCTTTTTCCTATTTACTTGATCTATGCAGTTTCCTTGTTAATAAATGGAAATACTGTGACTTGTTGCCATCGTTAAAAGGGAGTGACTAAATTAAGAACATGAACTTTTTACACAGATGAGAAAAGACAACTGTCGTGACTTCTTTTGATAGTCTTCACAACTGTACTTTGACGGTGTTCAAGAACTTTGGACTGTTTTCAACATTTTAGCTTTGACATCAGAAAAGCGGATGTTATTTTTGTTTTCAAGTAGCCATTGTGAATTGCTTTTTTTATAATTAACATTCAGAACACTTTATTTTAAGAAGTGTCTACTATCTGCAAATTTGCAACACTTTATAACCATAAATGAATGCTGTGTGCAGATCTTTAGCACTTATTTGTAGCCAGTGATAGATGATAATGATTGCAGATTTGGAACATTAAAGGGATATCATCCAGAAGAACATTGTCACATTGCCTTTCTGGGGGAAGAAAGAAAGGGCAGAATTTCCTCCATTATAAATATTTGCAACTTAAGCTTCATCGATGTACGAACAGGTCTTTGCAACATTGTCCAACGTCCCGGTGTCCGTCGACAGTTCTCCGGGCAGTTTTCCGGGCAGTTCTCCGGGCAGTTTTAACGGTAAGTAAAGATCGAATCATAATCTTTTAAAGCTTGTCGTGCGTGGGGATGCTTCACCTCGGGCCGGGTCGCCATTTTGAACGTGGCTAGTTTGTGCGCACTGGATAACACTAAGTATATGAAATGAGGATTATGTGAGGTGTTTCAAATATATTCAGATTTGAAAATTACATTGAGAAATCGCTTCTTATGAGCATGTGCCTTAGGAACTATTTAGTAACATTGGCATTGACTTTATTCGAGCTGTTCAAATCAATTGTGAAAATTCCATTTAGAATGTTTGTGTAGCATTCAAATTGACTCGAGTTATTGAGCCATTGAACAAGTCATGAGAATATGGTGAGAATATGCCATCATTGAAATTTCTTTTTAATGGGATCTAGTAACTTGTTGACATGTGCAAAAGTGATAAATGGTTGATCAAATGTGTATTGACATTGTGATCTGATATGTCCATTGAGTAATGTGTAAAACTTTCAGGTTAAATAGATATTATATGGCCCAGTAATGAGCAAAAATGCAAAGTAATGTTCACTTACTCATTACACTGATTTTGTACACAGTTATAACCTGCCAGTGGATAATTAAAAATCTGAACACCTTCAAGGTGATAACTCTTACTTTAATCAACACTTCGTGATAATTCTTGAGATTATATAGATTTGTTGATAACTTACAACATTTCTCACAGTACAAACAAAAATGTATTTGTACTACCAGCATCTTTCATATTGAGCCATTTGAGATAATAAAAAAAAAAAGTTTAGTGGAAACTTGCCTTTAATTGTCATAGGAAATAGATTGCTTAGCAATTGAGTAAACACTAACGCGTGACCATCTTTAAAGGGATCTAGTAACTTTGTTGAGATGTGCAAAAACTGATGAATGGTTGATGCAATGTATACTGTTGTTATCTCATATGTCCTCAGGGTATTGTGTGAAAATTTCAGGTCAAATGGACAATGTATGGCCAAGTAATGAGCGAAAATGCAAAGTGATATTGGGTGATATTCACCAACTCACTGCATTCACTTTGTACAGGGATGAAAATCTCGCCCGGAGATTTTCTTATCTAAATACTTCAATCATACATATCTTTGTAATGAAAGGGAAATTTGAAAAACCGAAAGCTGTCCCATGATTTTATTGTTAATACGAATACAACAAGGTATAAAGGAACCGCTAGAATTACAATTTTATTTTGAGGATTTGGACAATGTTACTAAGTCCCTTTAATGTTTCCTAACTAATTGTCTTTGTCATAGTTTTTACATCAAAAAACAAACATTACTGCAGGCGATACTGCCAGCACCTTTGTTATAGAGCTGTTTTGATATAAATCGTAAAATTATCTTTAAATGGGAACGTGCCTTTAACTGTCATTGGAAATGGCTTAGCCTTGCAGTTGAGTAAGCAACTTACAAAATGATGATGTCATAGACTTGGGGGTCACACTATACATTCTTCCTCTTCTTTTTCCTATTTTTATTATCTCTTATTTTGACCAGACTTGGTCCTTCCACTGGACATTAACTTTGTAGGGTGAGGCCACGACTTAGTTTCAATGAAAACTTCTAGTCGTTTGGACATTTCGGGAACAGGAACGTGCAAAAGCGATGACCGTTGCTTTCTTGCGTAAAAACATTCCTTGAGACTACTGTGAGGGACATGACCCACTTTCACTTAGACTAGACAACGCATATTTGCTTATTATGTGATGTCTAGAAATTATTAATCATTCAAATAATAAATATTTTTTTAACGAAATTTGAAAAACTGAAACCTGTCCCAAGCTTTTATTGTTAATACGAATATAACACGGTATGAGGGAACCGCTAGAATTCCAATTGGATTTTTAGGATTGAACGATGTTACAGTCCCTTTAATCATTTGTTAGATGTGATTGGATCATGTAGTGCGATGTATGGTAGGCTTTATATTATAAACACATACATTGCTTGCCAAGAACTATCAAGATAATTAGATTCACCTCTTTAATTAGGTTCCTTCCAAGTGCCAGCCATTATGACCAATTAATTGATCCACTCACCCACCGTTTGGCAAACATTCAACAATAATTGTCAACTTGCAGGATTCTTTGAATTACGGGGGAAAAAGGAAGTTTCCTCTTATAGCATTTTCAAAAATATATCAAGTATCAAGGGATTGTTATTTTGATTTGTACACATTTGTTTGGGGCCACCAAGTAAACATTTTAAAGGGATAGTTGAGTTCTGGTAAGGAGAGTACAGTTTTGGTGAAACTTAATTTTAGTAACCAAAACCTGCATCATTACATTACAAACTAATAGTTATAACTAGAAAGGAACACAAAATTACAAATGACGTAGTAAAGATCATGTTATCATTAAAAAAGAGCCGTTAAAACGTAAGAGGGCGCTCTCTAAACACTCATCGGTTTCAACCATTTTGAATAAAATATTGTGCATGTGATGCTTTGTTGAAATAGCGATTAGATTTTGTAACTTTTTGAAAAGAGGAAGCATTTTTATGAATTTTTAACGGCTGGTTCAAAATTCTCTAATAAACCTGGGGCCCCAGCTTTATTACAAATTGTTATATTTATGGATATTTCAGCCGTCTCTGAACCGATTTTGATCAAACAAAGATGATTTTATTATTTAAATATTATGCTCTTTCAAATTTTACACTCAGTTTTTCATTACCTCACAAAAAGAATAAGTAGTCTAGCGCCCTCTCTACCAAAACCCAACTATCCCTTTAAAAGACATGTCTAAAAGAAAAGACCTCTGAAAACAAGAATCATCCTATAATCATCTTGGTAGAAGACATGAGAACTTAACGATTATGAGAACATTATGATTATGATAATCATCCCTTGGATCGTCCCTCGGAGAGGATGATAAAGGGAGGTCCCGTGTATGAGACAGTCAATTCAAACCTCATGCACACTAAGAACCTAGTCTTCTTCTCGAAAAGAGTAGGGTGTTAACCCGGTTGACTAGTAACCCCGCATATCGCAACCCCAAAATACTGCAAGAATCTTCAGATTTGTAGAAGGCAGTCAGTAACCATGGACATATAAGCTTAGCTTGCGTCTCATAAAAATCAGTAAATCAGTAATCATGTCGTGCCAAATGTTCCTTCCAACCAATCAGCTTTCAATCATAATATGCAGAGTGGCACAATGTATGCAAATAGTAAGTGTTTGAGTAAATGGGCCTAGTTGAACTAATATAGGGTCATGTTGCTAAAAGAAATCTTGAACATAACCATGGTCTCCCAAATGTTCCCTCCAACCAATCAGCATTTAGTGTCTGCAGAGAGTGGCACATAAATGTGTGTACTAAACTATTGAACTAAAGGGGGATTGCAGTCATGGCAGGGTCATGTTGCTCAAATAAATGTTGTAACATGATCATGTCCAGTCTGTGTTGTCAAGAACCAATCAGCATTCTGCATTTCCAGACTCTGGAACTATGAATGTGAGTACAGAATTATTGAGCAACAGGGGTCCAGTCAGACACCTGAAGGTCAAGCAAATTATGTCTGGCTGACCAGCTCTAGGAGAAAGTGCTTGTCCTCAAATGACCATTGAGATGACCCCAGGCTTGACCTATTAATGGCTACTTTCCCTCCTAAACAGACCAAGGAGCCTAAATAATGAACATTTTCTGTTTCCATGGGCATGTGGTTATGTAATCGGACTGTGCTCATACTCGTTCCTAAACAGTCACCTGGTTTGGCTGTCTCATACATTTGGCGAATGCAAGCAATCGGATACAAATGCAAATGCAAGCAATCGGATACAAAGTTTGTCTTTAAAATTGTAAAGGTTTATTAGGTACTTTCCCCACTAAACCAACCGAAACAATTAGCAATTAGTAACATGATTTAACCAAAACTAAAGGCATACAGTTAACCCATTCCCTTTCAGATTCTGACCCCCCCCCCCCCCCCCCCCTTAGACTTTGTACATAACCCACCAGGCTCCTGTTTGCAAGGGGTTATGAGATTTAGGGCATTTGTTATTGATACATCATACACCTACCTGTATCCTCAGTATGTACCCCTTATTATATGATAAAGCTAAAAGGGATCTATGAACTATGTTGACATATATGCAAAATCTAACAAATGGTTGATAAAATGATGACATAAATGATACCCTGGGGTACCAAACGAATATCCGCCATTTTGTTTAATTATTTATTTATTTTTTAGGGCTGTACCGGGGTATAGCGTGCATACAAGCGCGCGCTGCACTGCATACACAACGCAATACGGTTGTGCTTCGAGTGGACACAAGATGGCGCTACACAACGCGGTACCCCGGGGTACAACGGTACCCCGGGGTACCGCGTGTGTCATCAAATGTGCATTTCTGTGAACTGATATGTCCACTGAGTGAATATACATTGTAGATTGTAGATATGGCCGAGTAATGAGCAAAAATGCAGTGATATTTGCTAACTCATTGCCATAACTTTGCACACGGTGGAAACGGTCCCAGGGAGGCTTGAAAATTCAAACATACCAATCATAAATGTCTTCATAACGAGAGAGAAATTCAGAAAAAAAGGACATGCTGAACAGGTGTTGATGAGTATTACCATAGAACTAGTACAATGAATACAACAAGGTGTGTGAGAACTGCTTTATAAAGTTGTTGATTTTGTCAATATTTTACTTGATCCCCCTTTAACTTGTAAAGTAGACCATCCATCAACACTTAGTAGCTCTTTAGCATATACTACCGAGGCCATAAAGAGTTATGTGACAATGAAAGTGATTCAATTATAGCACATTTTGAGATGTACTGGTAGGTAAATGTAATGGCCTACCTCCACTGCACCATTTCTCATTCCGTTTCAAATCCAACCAAAATGTGGCGAAACGGTCAGTATCTAGCAAATGTTGAAGTTCCATGACGTTTCGCGAAACAGAGTCGAATTAAAATTGACTCCTTTAAACTATTTCCTTGCTGATATATTCGTATATTCTTCAGTCTATATTATGAATTTTGCAATAATTACATTTTTGTTAAATATGAGAATGTGGTTGCAGAAATGTACAAACTATAGGGAATACGGTAGTAGATACAATTGATGGCAGCTGATTGAGGGTAATGTGTATCTAATAACTTCTATTTGTTTTTGCTGTCGACCATATAGTGGTTATATTACAGGTGGCTTGATATGCATCAATTATTCTCTTATTTGATTGAGATATTATTTCTGGTGATGCAGCATATTTTCCCCTAATTGTTGTAATTGTGTATGAGGCAAATGTATCATTTATTTTAATATTTGGGAGTTATTAGATATCTGTTAATACAGTGTTTTCCTTGTATTATTTGTAATTGCATACCATTGTCCCAATAGGGGAGTGGGGCGGGAACCATTTGTGGGTTTCTCTGTAGATTTGACAGTCTGTATATTAAAGGGGTAGGTAGTACAGTTTTGGTCATACTTACTTTTTATAATGAAAACCTGCACTATAACATTGCAAACTATACACACTGATAGTTATAACTCCACAATGCTCAAACAGTAACAAAAAATGACAAACAACTAAGGTAAAAGCCTGTTATCATTCAAAAAGTGCAGTTAACACTCAAATAAATCTGGGGCCCATGCAGATTTATTCTGAATGGATATATTTATTGATAGTTTCAGCTGTTTCTGAACCGATTTTGATCAAATAAAATTTATTCTGTCATTAAAATGGTATGCTCTTTCAAATTTGACACTCAGTTTTTCATTACCTTGAGCACAAACAAATATTTTGTGCAGAGCCCTCTATACCAGAACTCAACTATTCCTTTAAAGCATACGCTAGCTGCACTGGCATTATACTTTGCACCCCTGGTAATCGGCGTAGTAACTTCCTGGGGCTTAGGAGCCGATGGAACATGTGTCACACGAGGAACACGCTGATAAGGGATCCAGGCGTGAACAAGTTTGTTCGCTAGCAGTTGTCAGGGGTCGGAGGAAAAGTGAATGGAACATTTATTGGTAAGGAGACAAGTTTGTTCACTTCTTTTAGTCTAAAATGAGTTGTCAATGCTTGGACAAAGTTTGCTGGCGGATAAAGATACATTAAAAGAGAACCAAGCTGTAAGGGATGCAGATTGCTTGCTTGCATTGTAAGAAACAAATTGAGTGTTTGAAGGAAGAATGCTTGTGTAATAAGGAACATTTTTGTTGGTAAGGAATTTTGTTCCTTTGCTTGGTAAAACAAATTGTTATTAGTTGAAGAAAGGGTGTTTATAACAAGAACATTTTATATGGAAACTACTGAGATCTTTGCAGATTGCTTGCTTTGTAAAAAAAAAAGTTGTTGATGGTTGTATGAAGAATGCTTGGGAAAGGAACATTCAGTGGTAAGGAAACAAGTTTGTTCGCTTGGTAAAAGAGACATTAAAGGGACTTAGTAACATTGTCCAAAACCTCAAAATAAAATTGTAATTCTAGCGGTTCCTTTATACCTTGTTGTATTCGTATTAACAATAAAATCATGGGACAGCTTTCGGTTTTTCAAATTTCCCTTTCATTACAAAGATATGTATGATTGAAGTATTTAGATAAGAAAATCTCCGGGCGAGATTTTCATCCCTGTACAAAGTGAATGCAGTGAGTTGGTGAATATCACCCAATATCACTTTGCATTTTCGCTCATTACTTGGCCATACATTGTCCATTTGACCTGAAATTTTCACACAATACCCTGAGGACATATGAGATAACAACAGTATACATTGCATCAACCATTCATCAGTTTTTGCGCATCTCAACAAAGTTACTAGATCCCTTTAAAGACATATTTTACATGATTCCAATAGAGGTTATTTTCATGCAACAGAAATATTTGTACCGATACCCTCCCATGCTGGAAAGAGATTCAACAGGACAAGAAGTTCCCTGAGAAGAATACAAATTAGAAAGGAAGGAAGGAAACAGCTAGTGTAGGGTTGAAGAGACATTAAAGGGATCTAGTAACTTTGTTGATATGTGCAAAAAGTGATGAGTGGTTGATACCAAGTATATTGTTGTTATCTGATATGTCCACTGGGTGTTGTGTGAAAATTTCAATCGTAAATATCTGTTTAATAATGAAAGGGAAATTTGAAAAACCGAAAACCTGTTTCTGCTTCTATTGTTAATACAAATACAACATGGTATGAGGGAACCGCTAGAATTCCAAATGGATTTTGAGGATTTGGATAATGTTACTAGGACCCTTTAAAGAGACAATTTTGAGGAAGTCTATGTGTTGCTGCCGCTGTTTTGATAACAACCAAAGTAGTTTCCCCCCAATCCCCTGCTGCACTGGATCCAAGTCTAAGCCTATAAGGTTGTGAAAGTTTGCTACATCAAAAAAGGATAATTTATTTGCAGGAACTCTTGAAAGGAAATGCAATGAACAGTTGCCTCTGCTTTTAATATACAACCAAGTTTTCTTTCCCAAAGTGGTTACCATAATACTCCATAATAATCCAACGCTGTATTAGAGTTTGTGGACAAGGAAGACCATACTATCAGTAGTGGGGAAAGGAGAGTATGATCTACATGAACGCTGGAAATGAAATCAAAATCTTGTTTGCCTGTGTTTTTATACAGCCAAAATGTGTCGCTATTAATTGCCTGCCGTAAAGGACCTAATAAACACTGAATAC
The DNA here is from genome assembly GCA_037951105.1 of Echinarachnius parma. Taxonomy (NCBI): domain Eukaryota; kingdom Metazoa; phylum Echinodermata; class Echinoidea; order Clypeasteroida; family Echinarachniidae; genus Echinarachnius; species Echinarachnius parma. The sequence continues at coordinate 84,910 of JBAMJV010006233.1, forward strand.
TTGAATACTTGAAAAGAAATCAATGCCTCTGTTTTTATACAGCCAAAATGTGTCGCTAATTGCCTGCCATAAAGGACCTATTAACACCGTAAGAGTTTGTGAAAAAGGGAGACCATTTCATACAATAGTGGGAAAATGATAGAGAGTAGAGACCTTATTATGTACATGAATACTTGAAAGGAAATCAGTGGCTCTGTTTTTATGCAGCCAAAATTTGTCCCACCTGATTGCCTGCCATAAGGACTAATAACGTTGTACGATTTAGGGGTAAAACAAGATATTGAGTAACAGGGAATGAACACTAGAGACATTTGCTACAGGAACAATTTTAGAGGAAATAATCACCGGATTGCTGCTGTTTTCATTCAATCATAGTTTGGTGGGGATTCCTTTCCCTTAGCACTCTCAAGGCTGACACCAGGATTCGAGCTGGTTTTGCTGGTATTATTATGCAACTTTCATGTGTTCAAATACCCTCTATTATGACTATGAGCTATTGCAACACTTGTTCTGAGATCAATTAACTGTTTGCAACTGGAGAAGCTTTATGTTTGTCCAAGGAAGTGGAAGTTTTGTTGTAATACCCTTTCACGTGAGCTGCTGCGCACTTGTGCTTAATGATAATAATAACGGTTATTTGTATAGCGCTAGTCACGTGAGTTTCATAGTGCTTTACACTATTAGTGAATATATATTTTAGAGCGATTAACGGCTTGCTACTCGAGGAGCTTATGTGTGTTGTAGCACCGCTCGATGTGAGCTAATGAACACTTGCACACTGAATAGATTTGAACAATTATTAAATTGTTTGCAACTGAAGGAACTTATTTTTGTTGCAGTACCCTTCGATGTGAACTACTGAACATTTGCACAGGGAATAGATTGGAACAATTAACTGCTTTCAACTCAATGGATTAAATTACTAACTACGCAGTTTGTGTCTCATTAATGAGGGAAGAAACTGATCATCAGTCATGAATCGTAAGCATACAGGTAAGTTGCTAATTAAATCAGGACCACAGTTATAAATAAATAGCCGAGGTTTTAATCCAATTATCACCATTGCTGGACTGCTAAATGTAAAGAACAGTCTAAATAGTGTTCACGTTAAATGTTTGATGATGGCTATTTCAGCAAAAACAATTGCATATCAACGATCAAATCTGTCTTATTGGCAACCTGTATGGCCAACCTGCCTATAGTGGCCACCAAAAGTGATCCCCTGCAGAGAAAAAACTATGAAATGGAACCCATCTAGATAGAGTTCACCTGTTGACACAGGCCATGTCTTGTTTTCTTAGATGGTCACTATACACAGGTTTGATTTTACTATATACTGTAATGGATACTTAATTACATGATTGTGTAAACTAAAATTTACTCAGATTTCTGTAAATAAAAAATAAACATTTTTCTAGAAGTGAGGCCTAGTGCTAGTAAAATAGCGTATACATTTGCCATCCAATGTGCATGAATGGAAAGGAACAACTTTGACTTTGATTTTTAGAGATTATTTCAGACAGGGCGGTACGATTCTTCAACTTTGCGTGACCTTATTAGCTTCACCGCATGCTCTAACCAATGACTGGGTTCGGGGGATACGGATTAAAACATATAGGCCTTCTAAAAAGTGATGTGGATTATATAGGTATGTATATAGTGTCCAGCGAACAAGGTGTCCGTCCGCTCAAACTGGACCACCTAATATTAATGCACGGTGAATCATCTCTCGGTTTGGTTGTCTACGTGACTGCTAAATCCTACGTGAAGTTTTGCGACAAGTACCGCTAAGCCGGGAAATATAGGCAACAAGAATGGGAAAAACATCAAAATTGTCAATTTGCCTTAACTCTTTGCCTATGGGAACCGGGTGGTCTATGTACAAACTCTATGGGGATTTCAGAATCTCGAGGGGGAACAGGTTAAATGACCAATAGGTGACAAAATACCAGACAACAGATTGGATTACATACATACGTGTCTGCCAAGTTTTGCGACAAGGACCGCTAAGCCGGGAAATATAAGCAACAGAAATTTTAAAATGCCACATGTTGCAATAAATTTGCTCTAACTGGCCATGAATGACCGAAGATGAGTGAATCATAAATAGGTTTGATTACCTATGTGTCTGCTAAGTCCTACGTGAAGTTTTGCGACAAATACCGCTAAGCCGGGAAATATAGGCAACAGAAATTCAAAAATGTCAAATTTTGCAAAAAAATTGCTCTCAGTGGTCATGTGAATGACCAAAGATGAGTGAATCATAAATAGGTTTGATTACCTATGTGACTGCTAAATCCTACGTGAAGTTTTGCGACAAATACTGATAAGCTTGGAAATTTAAATTAGGCAACAGAAATGTAAAAGTCAAAGTTTGCCATTTTGCTATGCTTTATCACCATAAGTGATCAAACATTAGTGAATCATGTACATTATATAGGTTTGATCGTGTAGGTGTCTGTTGTTCTTTGTATTGTATGTGAAGTTAATGTGTCAATATTTCTCAGACATTATAGTACTAACCAAAAATTCAAATTTCACATTTTGTAATTACCCAATCTTGAAAAATGTTTGGTGATTCAAAATATATTTGTTTGATTATATTCAAAGGGTTAGTACATATTCTAAATATGATGACATAAACGGTACCCCGGGGTACCAGACGAAAATCCGCCATTTTGTTTAATTATTTATTTAATTTTTAGGGCTGTATTGTGGGTATAGCGTGCATACAATCGCGCGCTGCACTGCATGCACAACGCAATAGCTGCGGTACAGTTGGACGCAAGATGGCGCTACACAACGCGGTACCCCGGGGTACAACGGTACCCCGGGGTACCGCGTGTGTCATCATATGTCAGTAAATTTGTAGTAATGCAAAATGCAGATGCATATGGGCCTAACTATAAGTCTTCAAGAAGTTATGTGTATAGTAAAACCTGCTCTTCTTATGAAGACCACTAATTTTGTCACCCTCAAGTGGTCTTTAAAGGGATCCAGTAACATTGTACTATCTACTGGATATTTAAAATTGTGTACAAAGTACATGTACATGTAAATATCCCTGTCCAAGCTCACATAATGTATGTAAGAGACTTATGTTTGTACAATTAAAACAAGCATCTTTTCCAAATATTGTCCAATGTTTTAGAAGAAGGCATCTAATGAAAGCTTGTGATAAGGCCTTTGTCATATGGCTTGAAAATCTGAATTTTGATTTTTACTGACGAGTGCTATATTTTGCTATCATATCCAGTCACAAACATGCAGATGTACAGTCTAATTTGTGTGTGAAGTGTGAACCTCCCCATATGAGCCTTGCCCTACTGCCCAGGGTGCACATGTGCTCCATCATTGCTCCGGTGACACTTAAAGTCCCATTCAGGCATTTGCATGGTCGGTTATTCACAGAGCCCTTCAAAGGGATCTTGTTTTTACATTACCGCTTGCAAAAATGTACTGGTATGACTGGTAATGTCCACTGAGTGATGTGTTAAAGTCTCATTGACATGGTAAATGAATGTCACGTGACTGAGTAATGAGCAAAAATGCAAATTGCTATTTACCTACTCATTGTGATAGGTTTGTACACATTTTATATTTGTTTCTTCATACCAAGGAGGTTTCCCCTTGTTCATACTAAATCATACATATCTCAATAATGAAGGGGACATTTTAGAAACCAAACTGGTGCCACATTTCTATTGTAAATTTTAATATGTGTGAACATTCCTGATCAGTATTTAGTTTGTGTCACATGTATTTAGACATATGTCACAATCATTTGCCTTTTAGATCTGTGGAAGAAAATCGAACATTTTGAAATTCATGAAGATTCCTGAGCAGTATTCATTTTGTTTTACATATTGATGTCACAAGCTTTTGCCATTCTGCACGCATGAGGATCACATGTGCTCCATCGATTGCGCTGCCACTTCAAGATCCAATCATGGTTTTCTTTTTTGCAATACCCCATATTGACAGGCCCTGAAAAGAAATCATATTTCCGACCTTGAACCCTCTAGATATTCAGTGGAAAGAAGTCATGCATCAAATTCATTGGGAGTATATTTTCCATGGTGTATTTTACATCAGATTTTTTTTTGTTTTTGGGGGGGGGGGGGGGGTTTGTCAAGGTTGCTCTTCAAGATATTTGATTAGAATTGGTAATTTCCTTTTTTTCCTATCATTTTCTGTGTCATTTGCCACTGGAATTCGGAAACTCGTTGTTTTTACTTGCCTGACATGGGCTCTGTTGAAGAAAGAGATGCAATTGATTGTAAAGTTGCAATTAACTGTAAGTCAGATCAGGTGACTAAATTCACAAATCCGATTGGTTGAAATGCGCAAATTGTGTGACTTGCAATTAATTGCAACTTTACAATCGATTGCATCTCTTTCTGCAACAGGGCACTTGTCGAAGTTATAGCAGAAAGTAAGTTGCTAGAATTTGCCTTACTTTCACTAACATGATAACTTTGCATTGAACCCTCTGAGAAATTATCACCAGGGCAAATATTGTGCCTCAATCAATTATTCACTCTGTTTTATCTATGGGATATATGTTTTAAAAATGAGATGGTTTGCAAAAGATGGAATGCAGCTTTAAAGTTCATGTGGAAGGTTATTTTCATTTTCGTTAATGTGATGTGAACACTCCAGACCCCCCATGATGGCCGGTCTGCCTCTTTGGCTGTGCTGCTGCGTTATGACTGATCAACCCTCTAAAACCGCACAAAATTAACCCCTTGCTTATGTGAACCTAGTGGGCTATATATATACTAGGCCTGAGTCATGTCGGAATTTTTTTGTTCCGGAATCCGCCGGTGTTGTGCCGGTCGGAATCCGGTGTTCCGATAAAAAAAAAATCTGCCAATGAATGATACGGAACGAACACGCACTAGAAGGTCTGCCATGGTTTCGGCAGCGCAGGCATGCAGGCCCCGCGCTGCGAGACAGGCCAACTCAACTGCCTTGACTTTGCAAGCAAGTTGCACTCTTAAAAAGTGCCGAAAAGGAACGAAAATGTCTCTTATTTTACTTACATGTTTGTATGGCTTTTAAAATAAATACGAGAACAATTACCTGCAAAAACAGCAACAAAAAAAATGCGCTGATTATATCTCGAACATTTTCTAACTCGCTCGAAACTGCATGAACTGAAGCTAATACAACGACACGAATAAGTCAACACTAACTTATACTTTGCGTGCAGGCTATAGGGTCTATTTTCCTACGCGAGATCCATCCGCTGGGGATTTCCCCAATTCCCGGCGGATCGATCTCGCGCAAGAAAATAGACCCATAACCTGCACACAAAGTATACGAGTGATATGGCGGGCTGTGTCGGAGCATTATTAGTACCGATATCGATAGAGGGCGGACTGGATGTCAACGTTTGAGAAACGTTTGATGGATATGGTTACGGCGCAGCTAGCTAGCTCTGACTGATAGCGCTAGCAGCTGCATGACTGTGCGGGGCGCGCCGGGGTAGCTAGCCTAGTCGATCGTTAGATCGGCTTTCATATAAACGCAGCGGATTTCTTGTCGTTGTAAGATGCATTCGACATCGTCTTTCTTGTACTTTTTTGTCATTTGTTTTCTTCTGTTAGTTTTCTACTACAAAATATGAATTTTTGAGGAAAAAGAGGTTTTCCGTGATTTTCATCGGAATACCGGAATGGAGAAAACATTACCGGAACACGCACACACCGGACGGATTCCGGTATTCCGTCCGTTCCGACCCAGGCTTATTAGTATATATAGAAGGTAACACGTTTAAGGGCTCTAGTTACCTTAATAATATCCACCGAGGGATGTATGAAAATTCCATTTTAAATGGGCTAGTGAAAATGTTCTCATCTTCGAGGAACTAGACTACTTCTGAAGTCCGCATGGCAAGTTCATACAACCTGATGATATAATCTGATATAACTAATTATAATAATTCAAACATGGTTTAGATGTACTTTTGTCATAAAAAATGTTAAGAATTAGGTATTGACTGGTCAGACCATAGAGGTACTAGTGGGCCTAGTACCTCCTCGGACAAACATATACAGGGTGGCCCAGAAATAACGGAACGGGGTACTTGCCATACTAAAGACTCATGATGCCCGCCATACTGCATCGAGTAACGATCAACCGTGCGCCGTGTGCGTTCAGCTGTGTATAGAGAAGAAGGGGTACTAACAATGGCGCACGCATTGAACGTTACTAGTTGCCATGACGGGCATCATGTGTCTTCAGTTATTATAGCAAGCACCCTGTTCCGTTATTTCTGGGCCGCCCTGTATAGGTCTATCAAAAATGTTCTACACTGTCTCCAGACTATTTCTGAACTCTGGCTGACCTGTGGCAAGTTCAGGTAACCTTACTCATCACCATCATCAGATCTATCTGCTAAACCTCAGACTGTAACACCAGGGGTCCCGCTTAAAAGGGGTCCAGTAACTTTGTTGACACGTGCAAAAAGTGTTGAATGGTTGATAACATTTCTATTGTTGTTATCTGATATGTCCACTGAGTGGTGTAGGTGTGAACATTTCAAGTTAAATGGATATTCGGATATTATATGGCCAAGAAATGAACGAAAAATGCAAAGTGATATTTGCTTACTCATTGCACTGACTGTGTACACAGTTATAACTTTCCAGTGGATAATTAAAAATCAGAACACTGCAATCGTTAATATCTTTCTAACAAAAGGGAAATTCGGAAAACCAAAACCTGTTCCATAGAAGGTATGTGAGAACTACTAGAGTAATTTAGAAGCAGGTTTTGTGGATTTTGACAATGTTACTAGATCCCTTTAAAGAGATCTTGTAACTTTGTCCGAATCGACCAACCTCACTTGCAAATCTAGTGGTTCTTTCATGCCTTGCTCTTTTCCTCATTTCAATAGAAGCCTGAATTGGCCCATTCAGCCAAGTAAAATCATAAATTTTACTTGCCCCAATATTCAATTAACTTGCCCTCTTACTTCTAGATACGATTTACACATATGAATTACACGGTTCTCTCGTAGTTGACCAATTATTTAGTTGCCCGATTGGGCAAGCAAACTAGACAATGTATGAAATGTTACTTGCCCAACTTCAATCTTTACTTGCCCTGGGCAAGCAGGCTAGTGTTGAGCCCTGGCTATTTCCAAGCCCTGTGAAAACTTGCTTTGCTATTATTCCCCTATTGTGGTTAGATTTGGTTACACCAATTTATTCTTTCTTTCTTTTTTGCATTTTTTGTGTGTGTGTGTGTGAAGGTTGACTCATCAATATTATTTGGATGATTGTTCCTCTTCCTCGAACTAACGAACGAACGAGAAGTGGGGAAAAAAGTAAAACAAGGAAAATTGTGACCAGTTATAGTTGGTGTCGACACTGTCTGGTCTAGACAGGAAGATTAAAACAAATCTCCCAGATTTGAGGGGAGAGATGATAGAAAAAAACAACTTGTTATTAGCCTATTTCCTGCTAAAATATTATCATTATCGTAGACTTAACCCATTCAGGACTGGTCCTGAAAATATGGCCTGGGGCTTATGGATAATGCATGTTATACCAAAAGTCCATGTTGCACCTGATCCATTTAAAAACAGTTGTTTTAATTTTATCTCTGGGAGAGTGAAACAATCTCTCAAATTGAGGAGAAAGGGATAAAAAAAGTGCCTCCATTATGACAGACCTCATTTATGGCCCAGTCCCTCTGTACCATTTCTCCCTCCTTTTCGTATCCAACCAAAATGTGGCCAAACGGGTCAGTATCTATCAAATATTTAAGTTCCATGACATTGCGTTTCACGTGAAACAGCTAGAGCTCAATTTAAAGTATCCTAAGAGTCCATCCAAAACTTGGTCTGCATCATTTTGATTCCTGCTATTACCTTCTGGATATCAAACAGATAGGAAACGGAAGGACAAACTGTGCAGTGGGACTAGGACATCAGCAATTAAATACAAACTTCGATAAGGAAAGATCAGTAATCAGAATGTGCATGATTAAAATTAATGCAAATTTGAATTTTTGGTTTTTATTGTGTTTTGTCTTATGAAATGCAACAATTGAATTAATCTTACATATTTAAAACCCATATCTGCTGTTCAATAAGTTGAAAGTTACGTAAGTTATATTTGTATCTTTTACAGTTATTTCATGATTCATACATATGGTATACATATATATTATTATTGGTAAGCTAACTAGAATACGTTGTAACATAAATTATACAACAACCGTAAGGGGACAAGGATGATGGTATGAATGGGTAATCGGTCAACCATATACCGAAAGCAAGCGGAGGGAGAAAGATACAAACAGTGATTGATGATATCCCATTTTTATCCCCCTGACCACAAGAAAGTAATGAATGGGAGTTAGAATTTGTGGAATGTATGACCGAACAGGCCTGTTTTGTGCTGGAAATATATGCATGAGGTTGCTTTTTTCTTTCGTTGTAAGGTTAGGTAAGGTATGTGATTCCGGGAATAGGTAGACTATCAGAGATAGAAGGAAAAGAGTTGATATGTGGTTTAATATGCACAAGAAACAAAATGAACTGAAAAGTCTAAAATGTTTTTAAGTGAATACAAGTGTTGAACATTACAACAAATAAACATTACATCAAATTTGAAATTTGAAATTATACAGCAGAAAAACAAAACTATAAAGAAGTATTTAAAATAACTATCATCAAGTTCTTGTGTAAGATATCCATTTTAAACTTTTGATCACAATACATATTTGTATTGTGATCAAAAGTTTAAAATGGATATTACCATTGATACAGATGAACTTTCATACTAAGTTCTTGTGTAGATTGAATGGGAGACTAGAAGATAAATTGTAAAAGCTTTAATATCGTACACACCACATACAATTTAAAAAAAAGTAATTGTTTGAAGAAAAACAAATTTCAAAGTTTAGCACTTATGACTTACATGTCACTTCACATCCCATATATTTAATAAGAGAAAGACCAATACCAACATTTGTCAAATTAAATCACAAAGATGGAGTATCATTTGTTTTAGGAGCTGTTACACACTACGATCAGTACAGAAATTGTATCAAAAGAGACCTGCAAAGTTTAGCAGAAAGAAAGAAAGAAAAAAAATCGCCAAATATTTTATGTGACTAACACTCCACTTCACATCCCGCAGATTGAGCGAGAGAGAATGAGAGAGAGAGGGAGGGGGAAAGAAAATGACCCAATTTTCTTCACCTGGATATACGTATTTCTGCAAATTCCGCAAGAGAAATGCCCGGTTACCATGACAATGCAATACTTGGCCAGTCATGCATCCATGCAGTCTGTCCACTGCAGTTCTCTCGATCCCCGCCCACCTTTCCTTTGGGCGGACGGACGCTAAACGGACGCTGGACAAGCCTGGGGGTGTTTCACAAAAGTTCAAAGTTGATCTTACATGTAGTTAAGTTCCCAGGTCATCACAAACTTTTCATCTGACTTTGAACACTCAAAATGAGAGAGAGTGAGGTTTGATTTGATTCATATTTTGTATTTTGTATTTCTAAGCCTTTTGAATGTATGTTGTCAGATTAGAGAGTACAGTTTCAAACAGACTTTTTAGGGTGGAAAATTAGTTGTACACCATAGAAAAGGTTTGATTTCTTGTTTGTAATTTGTAATAGCCTGTTGTACATATTTTTGTCACATTAGAGCGTAGTCTCTAACTAAAAACCTGTTATAAAGTTGATACAAATTATATACTTTTTATAGATAATCATTGTATAGTTGGAGTTCCATCCTTTGTTTGAATATAAACTATTTGTTGAGTGTGTCACATGACCCCCAAGACTTTGAGGAGCCTTGGAACTTTGAACTCCAAACCATGGTCGCTGACCACAAGAATGCTTTGAGACGGACACTGGACACTCATAGTGGACATTAATCCTTCTGCTTGACACGTTGACACTGAACTACTTTTTGGTCATTATTTGTTTCCTTTATATAAATAGTCACTTGTTTGTTTTCCATCATTCTTCTTAATTTCTACCTTTATTTATCTTACTACAAGAATGCTTAGAGATGAACACTGGACATTTGTAGTGGACATTAATCCTACTCGTTGCATTTTGACACTGAACTACTTTTCGGTCATTATTATTATTATTTGGGGGGGGGGGGCCATTATTCATCTTTCTTTCTCATTATATTTTCAGTCCTGTTTTCACGATGTTATCGCTTTTCCTTAGTTTATTGTATTTAGTGTTTACATTAATAGTTTTTTTTTTTTTTTTTACTCCAGTCACACTTGTGTATAGTGACCATCCAGAGGAAATACGAAAAGAGGCCATTCTAGGCAGGTGACCTCTTTAGACAGGTTCCAAAACACTGTTTTCCTTGGCAAGGGATCACTTTTAGTTGGTTTATTTATCAGTAATATTAATCAAAAAGTGAAAGTTTCCCAAATCCAGCACAAAGTTGAAGGTAACTTGTTTTGTTTTGTTCTGGGGTGTTTTTTTCTTCTCAACACCAATAAACATCAAACCAGGTCTAAAGTCAAAATGATGGGTTTTATTCGAAAGGATTCGGTCACCTTTCTTTTCATTATGGACCGTGATTGACCAAACCATCTGGTCAAGCAATATTTACAAATTAGAGACCTTTCTTTAAAGTTTATGATTATTTTGAAGTGTCCACCTACCTTTTAATGCCCTTCTATTGCTGGTCTGATGGTTAAGAAGTCCAAGGATTATTGTAAATATGTGTTTCCTTCAGCAAATATAATTCAAGAAGCATGTATAACATCAGTAAAGTTTTGAATTGTGTGGTTTACCTCACATTTTTGTTACTATAGGTAGTGATTGACCAAGACAACTGGTCAATTACAATTTGTAAGATGCCCTTTCTTTATAATCATTATTTTGGAAGTGTCCTCCCACCTTTTTCATCACGCCCTTCTATTGGTCTTAGTTCAGACGTATTGGAAGTCAAGTACATGGATTACAATGAAGTTTCAGAATTATGTGGATCACTACACATTATTGTTATTATCAGTGGTGATTGACAAAGACAACGGGGTCTGGGTCCCGTTGCAGAAAGAGATACAATCGATTGTAAGTTACAATTGATTTGTAAGTCAGAAACTTTGCGTGTTTCAACCAATAAAATTTGCACATTTCACATGATCTGACTTACAATTAATTGACATATAACTTGCAATTAATTGTTACTTACAATGGATTGTATCTCTTTCTGCAACGGGCCCTGGTCAAGTAAAGCTTCTAAGAACAGTGGTTACATATTGACAGGTGACTTCTATAGACAGGTTCCATATCATCATATATTTGTTTGCATACATGGGATCACTATTGGTGGCCCCTATAGGCAGGTTGGCTGCTATAGACAGGTGGATGCTAAGACAGGTTTGACTGTATGTGTATGACTTTCCCTGTCATAATGAAGAGACTGGTGATTTTCAAGAACTACTTCTTTGTTATTGTTATTGTTTTGTGTTATTGTTTTGAAAGATCTACCTATACACATGATGCCCAGACCAAAGTCCAAGTAGACTTGGATCTCTCATGTCCTTCTCTAGTCTGTAGTTAGTCTAGAGTTCCTAGGTCCAAGGCTGGCCGTCGTCATGTCCAGCCTACGAACATTCTTGAATGTGGCCAGGCCACATAGATCTTGTACATATAGCCCACCAGGTTCACATAGGCAAGGGGTTAATTTCATGATTCTTTTCATGGACAAATAGTTAACTTGACTTAAGACTTTTTTTGTCTGGACTGGACTGTAAACTCTGTTATGGTTGTTTGTTTTGGTGTGAATGATTTATATACCCGGCAAGGATAATGTGATTCTGGAGGACACTTTTTGGAGGATAAAATTTGGGGTGAGTTTGGTGACCCACATCAAAGGACATGTGTGGGACCAAGTGTTTTGTTCTTTTATGTGCTACTTATTAAGTGACCTACTTTCAGATGAGTAATACAAAGAAGGATGTCTTTATCTAATCTTTATTTTATAATGTTTACTCTTATCTTGTTTGTTTAGGTACAGTGTCTACATTAGTTGTACAACTAGTCATTGTGACTTTCCCAATGTTACTTTGTAGTCATTGCAATTGTTTTTAATTTTACTGTAAAGTCATTATGACTTTGATGTATCATATTTTGTGATTTTTGTCTTAATTGATCTTCTTTGTATTTTTTGCGGTGGATTGTTCATTCCTTCGTTCTTCTTTCTCCATCAGATGTGTGACACATTGTGTGACACATTTGGAACTTCACTTGTATGTACAAAATACAATAAAGTTACAATAAAGTTAAACAAGTTTGTAATTGTATGGTAAGAAAAAATGAAATGAATATTCCAGAAAAGTGATAATGTATTGCTACCAAGTGACTCCTACTTAAAAATGTTGGTAACATATTTGGTTGATTTTATTCCTGGTAGAAGTTAATGAAGAAAACTTGTGGAAAATAATGCACTTAACCCGTTCAGGACCTGGTCTATAAAATGCTCTGGCCCTGTTCTATTGAAAATGCATGTCATACACCAAAATGAAATAGTATCGAACAAGTCAAGTATCTCTCTTCATCAGAAAAGGGATTTAGATGCCATCGTAAAAGAATTTTATTTTTGAAACCACAAACGTAACAATGAATTATGATGATCTATCTTCTGCTAAATGTTCATATTTCTTAGATATTTTCTGTTTTTCATAAGATTTGTGTATTCATCAGATTTTTAATTTGAAAGAAAACCATAAAGCACCATATTCAGTAACTCAAGATTTCCCTTTTTATGTTTTACTCTTTGTTTATTTTTCTCTATATCCTCATTTAATTGCCTTCTCTCAGTTTCTCTTTGTCTCCTGCAAGATCTAGTACTCTCCTTGTACAGATTATTCTCTTGTATGGAAAGTATTTTCTATTTGTTTTCATTTTCTGGAAGAATTCAAACAAAGAAGAGACCTTCAACCAGTCTAAACACTCCCCTGTACTTGGCTATGATGATGATGATCAAATTGTCAGTCTGTTATACCGACAGTAAATATGCTAGCGATTGATTGGAAGTAGGGGGCAAGGCCATGATTGAATAGGGGGGAGGGGAGGGGGCAAAGGATTAGTGGTAAGGGGGAAGAGGTTGCAAGATCATAAGATTGGTGAGCAGGGTGGGGTAGGTTGGATGAAGAAGGGCGGGGTGGATGAATTTGGCAGTCTGTTGTATTGACAGTAAATATGCTAGCGATTGATTGGAAGTAAGGGGGCAAGGCCATGATTGAATAGGGGGAGGGGAGGGGGTAAAGGATTAGTGGTAAGGGGGAGAAGGGGGATGAATAGATCAGTAGATTGGGTGAGAGGGGTGGGGTAGGTTGGATGAATAAGAGTGGGGTGGATGAAGTAAGAGAATGAAATAGCCAGTCTGGTATACTGACATTAAAATGTGCTGGTGATTGATTTGAGAAGGGGGCAAGGTCATGTTTGAATAGGGGGAGGGGGGGGGGGGGGTAAAGGATTAGTGGCAAGGGGGAAGGAGGTGCATAGATAGATCATTTGTGCAGTGATATGGTTGCTGAGAATTTTGCTGAGAGAATTGTATATATGAAATTAATTTAGGAGGGATTACATTTACCCCTCATCTATTCCCCTAACAGATGTGATACCACGCCAGGAGTAGACGTGACTTCATTAATGGAGGGATAAATGTTAATTACTTTTCGGGAGTGGGGGGGGGGGGGGCAGGGAGGATGGAAGGAGATGGGATGGATTATGCTGAAAGGAATTGCAATACAAAAGTAAACAACCAAACAACAAGAGAAGTTTGCAAGCTGTAAGTGATCGATTTTAGTTGAATATGATGAAGTTATAATGGATCAGTTTAAATTTATTGAGGAGGTAAAAGATGCAATATCACTCAAAGAGTGGACACGACTTATATATAACAGTGGAATAAATGTTAGTTTGTTATTGGATTGGGGGGGGGGGGGGGGGGAGGAAGGGTTTAAGAAGAAACAGATAGGTACTTGCACTGAGAGGGGCTTAAGTTCACCCTTCACCCACCTCCCTAACAGATGCTGTACCACCCCTGGAGTGGACGTGACTTAATTAATGGAGGAATAAATAGTTGAGTATGGGGGGGGGGGGGGGGGCTTGAGGGTAGAATGTTATGGAAACTTGAGCTGAGAGAAATTGTATCCTGAATTTATTTCGGAGGACTTAATTTCACCCTTCACCCACCACCCTAACACATTCGATACCACCCCAGGAGTGGATTATATAGTGAAATGAATGTTAGTTGATTATTGAGTAGGAGGGGAGGGGAGGGGGGGGGGGGGGGGGGGGGGGGGTAAGAAAGGGTTGAAGAAGAAACTACTTGTGCTGAGGGGGGCTTAAGTTCACCCTTAACCCACCTCCCTAACAGATGTGATACCACCCCTGGAGTGGACGTGACTTTTAAAAAGTTGCTTATTGGGTAGAAGGAGGGGGTGGGGCAAGGAATAGTGGAGTAAGAAAGGGATAGGTACTTGTGCTGAGGGGGGCTTAAGTTCACCCCTCACCCACCTCCCTAACAGATGTGATACCACCCCTGGAGTGGACGTGACTTAATGGAGGAAGTCCGATCTGGAAGGAGGCTGGACTGTCATTAACAATGGCTGACCACAAGTTGTGATGTCCGAGCATAGAAAAGAGAGAACTAGACAGAGACAGAGAGAGATGCTGAGAAATTAAGAAAGGGGTGTTTCACACCGATATTAAAGCTGTATCATATGTGTTGTAGATATAAACTTATTTGTACTCTACATGAATTCATGATTCAACATTATGTCTGCTTTGGTAAACTGTAAAGTAGTTTTGTTTATATATAGTGCTAGAAAATGTATCAAGTATTTAAGAAATGTATTTATTGTATTATTATAATTAGCATTATTACTGTTGTTGTTATCATTATTATTATTATCATTGCATACATAATCAATTCATCATTATTATTACCACCTCCATCATCATCATTATTACCACCACCAGCACCACCACCACCACCACCAACACCAACAACACCACCACCACCAACATCACCACCACCAACACCACCACCACCACAACCACCTCCAACCCCACCACCACCACCACCACCACCACCACCATCACCACCACCAACATCACCACCACCAACACCACCACCACCACCACAACCACCTCCAACCCCACCACCAACACCATCACCATCATCATCATCATCATTGTTTCATTTTTCTTGCAAGTTGGAAGTCGAAGATTAACAACGCTCCTGTAGCGCATTCGGTGTGAATGACCCCAAGTGAGACAGAGCGAGAGAGGTGGAGGGAGAGATAGAGAGAGAGAAGTATATCTCGGTTTAGGGATTATGTATAGAAACCTCCCGCAGGATTTACAAACACAGTGCGTGGAGGGAATAAATGGGGAAAAGGAGAACAGATGAACAAAATTAATTGTGAAATTTATCCAGAGAGAGGAGTGTATATAAATAGAAAAACGGAACAGTAAAGAGAGAGAGGGAGAGAGAAAAAAAATCATAAAAATAGTCAGACATGGAGAGAGAATAAATAGGCAACAGAACAGTATAATAGAGAAAAAATCTTTAAAATAAGCTGAAACAGAGAGATAATAAAACAGAAGAACAGAATTTATAGAGAGAAAACAATCCTTAAAATAAGCAGAAACAGAGATATAATGAAATAGAAAAGCAGAACTTCTAGAGAAACTAAATTCATACAAATAATAAGTCATGAAGAAAGAAAAAATATAGGAAACAGGAACCTAGATAAAAAATTAAAAATCCTACAAATATTCAGACATGGAGGGAGAATAAATAAGGAAATGGGAGCAAGGAAGAAAGAAAAAAATCATGAAAATAATCTCTCGATAGCCTTGACCTGATCGGACCAATTGAATGGGCAGTTTTCACTGGTCAAACTGGACATTGTGGACTCTGTATACATGTGTGTGCGCTAACACAATCCAATGTATGCATCAATGTCCGGCCAACACAACAGACTGTTCTTATTATTGCTCTTTTCTCCTATCATTTTCTTTCTTTCTTTTTTTTTTGTGTTTAAAAAGCTCTAGTTTTGAATTTTTAGATTAGTCTTTTTATTTTAGACTTTTATTCTGTTAAAATTAATTTTAAAAATAGGAATTACTGTAACCACCATGTATTCATTTATACCCAGTCGATACAAATTTGGTAATATTCTTTTTTTTCATAATTCTTTCTTTTTTATATATGAGCTCTAATTTTGACTTGCTAAATTAGTCTAAAAAGTTTAAGAATTTAATTGTGGGGTCTGATGTAACAGAATAAGTCATCGAGGCATATGTGCTACAACACTCCATCTAACACGCCCCCATCAAGATGTCTGATGTTAGAGACTAAGTTGGTGAGGCATTCATACTGTAACGCACTGCACTCCATTGAACACACCCCCACCGAGAGGGTCTGATGTTTGAGACTAAGCCAGCTAGAGAGTGAGGCATTCGTGTCTGTGAAAATGTGTTCGTGCAACACACTCGGGCACCAATGCTATGCATGTAATGGGGTCAGTCAGTCAACAAACATGCATGCACAGCGCTTCAAGCAAGTTCAAGATCCGCTCTCAAGCTGAGCTGATCGATCGAGCTAGCTAGCTAGCTGGCCTGTCGAGTCATTCGCCACCCAACGTGTGCTGTGACTGAGTACTAGTGCACAGCTAGCTCCTCCTAGGCGAGGGGGTGTATTCAATATTCTGTATATATTCTCTTCCACGTGTGAGCTGGAATTGCTACTGGACTGGATTAACGTGTGAATGTGCAAATTTGTGTGTCATAACCTTGGCAATTTGTACTTTGAAAGCATTTGGTGCTATTGAAATAATTTGGTCCTACGAACACATATGGTCCAATTGAACCATTTGGTCCAATTTAAACATTTGGTCGTGCAAAACCATTTGGTCCAATTTAAGTTACTTAACCATTTTGGTCCTACCAAACTTGTTGTCCTATCGCTACAGGACTGGGGACAAAGTTGGAGGTTACTCGAAGCTTGCCTGTCAATTCATCCGCAAGCAAAGATGAGCAGATATTACCAATTCAAACATCTATACTATTTTGCTACTTGAAGGAGAGCTTGCTACTTGGCCTGTGTTTTCTTATCTTCGTGGTCTGTAACTTCTGGATTACTGTAATGTGATAGCTGAACCGTGCTCTTGATGTAGGATTTGGCCTTTTATATACAGAGCTCAGCAAAGAACATTGATTTTGAAAGTTTGAAAGTTGTATAAACTAGCAAATTGATGTTCCTATACTAGTGCCAACTGTATGTGTGTTCATGGATTGTGCCTTTCATGCACCTGACATTACAGTGTTCGGAAATCTTTCTGGATTAAATAAAACTACCTCAAGGGATCCTGAGTTCTGGATAAAATCTACCTCTTTAAAGGATTTTGTCCAATTTTATCATCTGGATTAAATATACTTCCTGAAAGGAGTTCTGTAGCATTTTATCTTCATGATAAACACATTTAATGATTGTATTGCACTTCTACCTCCAAAAAGGAACCCTCATCTTACTTTATGCTGTGGATTAAATTTACCTTCTGAATGGATTTTGTCTTGTTTCATCCTCTGCATTAAATCTACCTTCAGAAAAGGGGAATTTCATATTATTTCATTTTCTGGATTAAATAGACCTCTTAAAGGATTTCATCTTCTGGTACTACCTTGACAAAAATTACACTAGGGAAAACAGTGCTAACTTTACATGTGCTCCACTTGCTTCAGAAACTGTGATTGTGAACACTAGATTTCAAATGTTCCCTTAATTTATGCCATAAGTGGAAGTTCTAGGATACCATTGCCCGTGGATCTTCTGCTTAAATGTTGTGTGTGAATGGGACCATTCTTGAAGCCAAAGTTATATCTTTAAGTAAGTTTGATATATCAATGCAGCACTATACTGGATATAATCTGCATGTGAATGAGACCAAATTTGAAACCAATGTTATACCTATAAAGTATGTTTGTTACATCTATGCATCACTGTAGTAATTACATTGTATATGTGAATGGGGTCTTTGTTGCATCTCTATTATGCAGCACTATACCAATTACATCTTGCATGTGAATGGGGCCATACTTGAATCCAATGTTACCTGTAAGTTTGGATGTCAATGCATCATTACTGATTAAATCATGCGTGTGAATCTGAATGGGGCCAAAGTGGCATAGCTAGGGAGGCACGGAGGGGGGGGGGGGGGGGGGTTGGGAGGGGTGGCACATTGGACCCCCCAAAAAGATGTTAGTTTACAAATTTGAACAGATAAGAAATACGTTAAGAGTGTGTGTGCTCCCCCCCCCCCCCTCCCAATCAGTCGGACCACACTTATGTGAGGCCATGCCCTATATAGTGCCAGTGATGTATACTAATAAGGAAAATATTTTGTTGTTACTTTTAGTACTGAAAATAGGTTTGAAAAGCATAAAAGTGCAAAACATAATATTTATTATATGTTATGTTATATATAGAAACTTGAATGAGTTTCTGTTGTGGTCAATTAATATGATGGGATTAGATCTGTACTTCAAATAATATTGTATTGAGAGTAGCATTAAAATCAGTAATTATCTATCTAAGTTACTGATCACTTGCTATCCTATCGATATTAGGCGCGTAAAGTTTCAGTGTGGATAATTTTCATTATGGGCTTTTCGCAAGCGCAACGCGGCCCTAGAAAGTAGCGTGTCGTGTGCAAAATCGCCAATTTCCTGTAGTAACAGCGGTCCCTCCGTTTTTGAACAGTTATCACTGACGGTCTTTGGTCAATTCTGCGTCCGTGCTATGAGACCGCTCCATCAAACAGCCAATCAGCGGCGCTCGCTGCTCGTAGCGAGGTCAAACGTTCATCATCAGCGCTCGCTGTAGTGTAGTGTGGAGTGTGCTGCCCAGCTGTTCAACGATCCGAGTCTACGGCCGCGTTGACCAAATAAGCGAAACGGCTTGTAAACCAGAGTTGTTTTAGCGCGGCCGACGTACCAATAGATCGTTCCTGAGTCGGTGAAAGCCACGTAGGACGCTTGGCGAAAAGCCTCTAATGAGGCAGATGTTTGGAATTTTTGAGGGTTTCGGACTTTTAGTTGTGGTCAGCTGATATCGTAATGGGTCAGTTTCGGACCATGAATCAGGGTTCAACCACAAATCAACAACAAAGCTTGGGAATTCTGAAACTGAAACTTGGCCAAATCACTTGGAATTACCAGTGAATTCTCTTTCTATTTCTCTGTTGACAAAAAAAGAGGCAGTAATAAAAAAAAAGCAATAATAAGTTATGTTTTCCTTTTCTGATCTGAAGATTTATGTTTGGTTTTAAAACTTTAACCTGTTTAGGACTGCATGGTTCCCCGAAATACACAGGCTGGGGGGTTATATGGTCTTCAATTGGTTACAATCTCTTCAGTCTTAGTGTTATCGTTGGAATTAGTACTGAATATTAATAGTACTGAAAAATGTCAAAATGATCCTCCGAAATTCATTCATAAAAGAGCCCCTGTAAATTTGCATCTAGATTTCAATGTAAACAATCATTTTAGCCCCCCCCCCCCCCCCCGCCCCCCTCCCTTTTTTTCTTCTTTCTGAAGATTTTTAAAAGTAGCAACAGAAAACAGAAAATTAACCTTGCCTACAGGAACCAGTTGGACTACCGTATTTGTCGGTGTATTAACCGCTCCGGTGTATTAACCGCACCCCCTAAAAAAAAAATTTTTTTTTTAAAAGTGCGGTTAATACGGTATTAGCCGCACCCGTGTATTAACCGCACCCTTTTTTTTTTTTTTTTTTTTTGAAAAAAGGTGCGGTTAATACACCGACAAATACGGTATGTATAAAGCAGAGCTTGACACTAGCACTTGCCTGCTTGCCCGGGGCAAGTAAAAATTAGTGTCGGGAAAGTAAAATGTCATTAAATTGTCTGGTTTGCTTGCCCAATCGGGCAACTAAATTATTGTTCAGCTATGGGAGAACAATGTCTCATCTTGAAGGAAAGAGGGCAAGTTAATTTCATATTGGGGCAAGTAAAACTTTAAAATGGATTATTTTACTTGCCCAAAATGTTAATGTGGAGGCTTGTATAAAGACTATGGGAATTGCAGAATGTAGAAGGGAATGGATTAATGGTCTATCTTAGATCTGTTCTGCCGTAATCTGACAAAAGGAAGCAACTGACAATTGGTAGTTTTCTTGTAAATGAGGATTTTTATTATGATATTTGTGCAGTTACAGTTCCTTTTGAACTATTCATTTCTCGTAAATGGATTGTCGGGTGACTTTAATATGTTCACCGTCAATTGTGAAGAGCATAATTATCTCAATTACCCCAAAACAAGTAAAAAGACTATCCATAAAATAAATTGTCAGTTGCTTCCTTTTGTCAGATTACGGCAATTGTCCATCCATATTCCGTAGAGATGAGATGTGTGGTCATTATGCTGGTCACAACCCGTATCTGTCAGCATAAATCTTGACCAAAGGACAGATGCACCCTCGTTGCCGTCCTTTTGGGGGGACTGGATGACCACAGCCATCCCATTCCTCACTGGTCTGGTCCGTCACTCTGATGAAACTGTGTCTTGTCTTGGCTTGCTTGGATCAGAGAAAAACAATTATTTGAAGAATATTTTTGAAAATCAATTAACTTCGTGAACATTTTTCTGCAGTGTTATTTGAGACTTCAATCATAATAACAAACATCATTGTAAGTTTCCTCTAAATTATATGTTATAGTTTCATAGAATAATCACCCTTTTTAGCTTGACACAAAGGTAAACATTTTGTATGATATGATATAGCTGGTTTACTACTAATTCTTCTTATAACTATGTTAAAGATTATAGTTATTACAATAAGAATGACGATTGTACGATGCCTTTTTTATGGATCGTTTGGCGATATTTGATGAAAATCATGAAACTAAATCTCTTTAAGACGATGTTTCTCCTTGACATTATTACATTCAAGGACCGTACTTTGTCACGTATCACTGCCATTCTCCGGTTGACGAGATTTAATGATCATGCGTTATCCAGACTTGATGTGAAGTTACTGGGGATCTCATTCATGACTTGCCATGCTCATACAGACATTACCATACTGTAGTGTGGAGCAGGAATTGCAAAGACAATTGATAGTTGGCAGGTATAAGATACCTGTCAACACATGCATTGTCTACATACTCGTTGCTACAAGGAAATTGTGTGTGGTGTGTGTGGCATGTGTGACTTGCATAAACCTCCCATAGTTGCTAATCATGTACAATGAAGTACCTCCTGTGTATCAGAGGATAGATCCGTGATATAATAATGTTAAAGGGAACCACCACCCAAAAATAGAGGTGGGGCCTTGTACATACCCTATGTGAAATTTCAAAATCAATTAGGCTTAGGAATGCATTGGTACAGATAATTGTACAACATTCAGTTCAGTTACTTTAACCTTATTGTGACAACCAACATGATCTGGAATTGTGAAAGTGTCTTTGACTGCATTTATCCAGGTCTCGACACTATCACTTGCCGCTTGCCCGGGGCAAGTAAAATTTCACAAATTGTCTAGTTTGCTTGCCCGGTTGGTCAACTAAATAACTGTTCCAACTAGGAGAGAAAAATGTAATTTCATATATTATGTGTACATCTCATTTAGAAGTAAGAGGGCAAGTTCATTTTATATTGGGGGCAAGTATAAATGTATGATTTTACTTGCCCGCATGGGCCAGTACAGAAAGAAAGTAAGTGTGGAAGCTTGATATATATATCTATATACTGGACTTTGTGTCCATTGGTCATTGTTAGCAGGCTGGTCACTCATTTCTGTGTCAGATCTGTCAACATACGCTGACCACAGTGCCCATATTTGGTAGTCGGGTCAGAAAAGGACTGGCTTCATATGATATCAGAAATATTTGAGTACCCTTTAGATCTCAGAAGAGACAGCTCGGTCTTCAAACTTTTTGGTGTGTGTATTTCAATTTTTTAACATTTCCTTCTTCAAGGGGAAAAAAAGATTATTGGAGATAGTGAATACTTATGAAGTGAAAATTTGATTGTGTGTGTATACTGTATGTGTGTGTGTGTGTTTGAGTATGAGTATGAACTGCTTTTTATAACTTCAGTCTTTTTCTCGGTCCATGTATTAAAAAATATGTCTTGTTTTAAGTCTCTTTACAGATGATACTCCAAGCAACACAAGCACCCACCGCAATGGCAGTTACCAGCATCTCATCCAGAAGCCCACCACGACTCAGGGCCCCATGCAGTCCCCCCCCCCCCCCCCCCCACCCCCCCCCCCCCCCCACCCCCCACTCAGCCCAAGATATAATAGTTCTTGTCTGTTTTAATTCACCAGTCCCATATATTCAAAATTATGTCTGTTCCTTGTCATTTCAGATGATACGCCAAGTAACACACCCACCGCAATGGCAGCTACAAGCACCTCACCACCAACCCGTCCAGAAGCCCACCTCAACACAGGGCCACATGCAGTCCCCGCCACCAAACTCTTGCTGCCAAGTCTGCGGAGACAAGTCTTCAGGGTTCCACTACGGCGTGCTAGCATGCGAGGGATGCAAAGTAAGTCAAATATTCTCTTAATGTTCCCTTTGAGATTCTGAAATTGCTCACCAGGCCCTATATTCATCAGGCATGTGAGACTTCCTCGTTTCCGCGAAATTCCGCGTTTTTGAAATATAAAATCGCGGAATAAGAACGGAATTTTTTTTTTTTTTTTTTTTTTACTTTACTTTATTAAATGTATTTAAACGTAAATCTGACCAAATCTTACCTAGTAATTTTGGAAGAATTATGAAAAATGGGTCGAGAATGCATTTAATACTCAAAAACGTCAAGGCCTGGACCCCAGCCGCAATGGACTTCGTGCTTGCAATGTGCACTTCCCGCACACTTGTGCAATTATGCTGCGACTTTCCTCTTTTTTTTTCTTACCCCACTCACATGCCTGATTCATGAAAGCCTGTCTATTTTGTATGACATGGCTACAAATTAAACACATGATATTTTAGTTGCTTACTAGGGTTAACTCAGTGGGTACCTAAGGCTTACCCAGCTAACCCCAGTTGGGGACCAGGAAAAATGTTTGTTGCTCAATAAACTGCACATTTAAAATACACTTAGCAAGTAACTAAGCTAGCAGGGTTTCACGATTATGGGGCCAGGTTCCCGAAAGCAACGGGTTGAGAAATGGTTGTGATAGGAACAGTATAAAACACTTGGTATGCTGGTGAACTGCTTTGCGCATCTTAATGTTGGTTAGTCTATACTTGGTCCTGTTACAGACAAGTCCTCGGGGTTCCACTACGGAGTGCAGCAGAGGATGCAAAGTAAGTCGACATATTCTCCTATGAAATGCTTGCCATAGCCGGGACTCAAAATTAGCACAGGCCCGCTTGCCGGAGCCACCAAAAATGAGCTTTGTCCCACTGGATATTTTTAATGGCAAATGTTTCTTGTTCTACTGGCCAGGCAAAGCAAAAAATGAACAAACGTTATATCAAGCCTCCACACTAACATTTTTTCTTTCAGGCATCATTCTTTTGGGCAAGTAGACTAATGATTTTTTTGTTTTCCTCTTTTTCAGGGTTTCTTTTAATAGGAGAAGTAGTAAAAGGGAGAAGGCGAACACGTGTCAGCATGGCAAAGGTCACTGTATGCTAGGTCGTACGAACAAGAATCAATCACATCGTAACACATCTTCAAACTATGTTTCTATTTATATTTACTTACAATTGCATACCCATGCCTCCGCACTAACTTTTTTCTCTACTGGCCCATTAGTGCAAGTAAAATCATAACTTTTCAAGTTTGACTTGCCCGAATAGAAAATTTACTTGCCCTGTTACTTCTAGATGACATTTTTCTCTTGTAGTTGGACTTAAAATTTAGTTGCCCGATCGGGCAACCAAACTAGGCCATCTATGAAATTTTACTTGCCCGACATCAATTTTTACTTGCCCCGGGCAATAGGGCAAGTGCTGGCATACCATTCAACAATTTTGCTCAATTTCTTTTCTTTTCTGTCTGTCATCTTTAGGGTTTCTTTAGGAGAAGTAGTAAAAGGGAGAAGGAGTACACGTGTCGGCATGGCAACGGTCACTGTACGATAGGTCGGATGAACAGGAATCGGTGCCAGCACTGTCGCTTCAAGAAATGTCTGGCCGTGGGAATGTCCAGAGACGGTAAGACATGTGAGGCAATATTTCTTTTCATTTACCTTCTTTTATATGAATTCTTTGTTTTTTATATTTATGTTTTAATGTATTTATTTGATTTAATTTTTTATAATTATTGTTATTTGTTTTAAATATTATCATTACTTTCAGTATTATTACAAATATAATTATAATTATTTTAAATATTATTGTTCAATACTTATTCACATTAGTTTTGTAATTTATTTTAAATGCCTTCAAAAATAATTATGTCTTTAATCTAAGAAATAATTATTCTATATAATCATCTACAACATATTGATCAGTGGATAAGCTTGGTCAGGCTGATTTAGGGGGGGGGGGGGGCACGTCTTAAAGTGAGGTCTGTAAAGTGTCCACGAAAATTACTTGGAGCTTCCTCGTTTCTCTTATACCGTGTTGTTTATCTTATGGTAAGAGAAGAAAAAAATTGGGTTAGATTTTTTCAAATGCCCCTTTAGTATGAAGATATCTATCATTCAGCTCAAAAGCGTTAACAAACGGTCATAAACCTCATAAACGTCCGTTGTAAAAGCTGACGCATATTTTCGCTTTTTTAACCAGGTAAGCAGTGTTCTTTTTCAATGAAACTTTCACACATCATTCGGATATATCTTACAATGGTTTTGGTACAGGATTGAAGTCTCAAATGTCATTTTGGGCAATATCTGACACTTAAACAGGCCTCACTTTAATGTATTTCATTGATTTGGGGAAATTATTGCGCTACTAGTAGCAATGCAAGTGAGCTCTTTTAAAGAGAGTAACAAATTGTTTTAAGTCGGGTGGGAAGATCATTAAAACAATTTCAGATGCAGCGAGCGGACCTTGCAATTTATAAACAGGAAACAATGAGTAAGTGAACAGTGCCAGGTACTTGTATAAAATATTCAGTGATCAGAACGGAAACTTTCTATCAAGATATTTTACCCTCTTTCCTGATAACTGGGCAGTCTCATGCCTCTATAGGGGGTCCTGGGTCGGAACTTCGTTCTGGGGGGTGTTTCACAAAGATCCTAAGTTGAACTTAACTCTTAAGTTGGACTTCAAAAATGTATGGGAAGCCATTAGTTTCTTTGTTAAATTGTTAAACAAGTTCTTTGAACAGTCCTAACATTTTGATAAATATCATTAACATTTTATTTTGTCAAAGGGACTTCAAGTTATTGATGCAAAATGTTGTTAAAAGTTTCAAATATTCACATTTTGGGCTTTGGACTATGTCTAATTCTAAGGCTACAAATGGCTTTCCATAATTTTAAGTTCAACTTGGGATCTTTGTGAAACACCCCCCAGGAGTACCAAATACTTTTACAAAAAAAGTACCTACTTAGATACTGTATTTGAGCCAGGCATTCAGTATTTAATGAATATAGAGAAAGGAAAAGTTTCAAGATACTGTCCTCTATTTGCAAGCATCTTCAAGTTTAGAGGACCATTTCCATGAAACTCAAATCCTTGCAATGAAACCAATGCATGCATCTATTGAAAACATTACGTTTTTGGAACAAAAATATTGTGGGTATTTTAGGGGACCAGTCCAAGATAGATTATTCCGTTGAGTATTATTTTTTGTTGTATAGCAAGTATTCTAGATAGACCCTGGACCTAGACCATCTCAGAACTATCCCAGGGACCACCCTAAAGGGATTACACAAACCTGGGGGTGTTTCACAAAGATCCTAAGTTGAACTTAACTCTTAAGTTCGACTTAAATAGTATGGAAAGCCGTTAGTTTCATAAGTTTTCTATGTAAAAGTCCTTCAAAAAGGCATGAAATGTTGTTTCAAATCATAAATATTTTTTCTGTTATCAAGGAGATTTCATGTTCTTCATGTTAAACTAATGAAAAGTCTGAAATACTTGCATGTTTGCTTATGAATATATTTTATTCCAAGGCTACAAATGGCTTTCCATACTTTTTAAGTCCAACTTACAGTTAAGTTCAACTTAGGATCTTTGTGAAACACCCCCTGCAGGAATTTGTATTCAATCTGTCTGTAGATGAATCACAATTTCAGTAATAGTTGTAGTAGTAGCACTCCTAGACGGTCCAGAGATGAAAACTTTGGCCCAATTTCTTCACCGACACATCGGCATGACTAAAGATCCGGTCATCGTGCTAAATGTCATTTTGACAGGAGTGCGATGGTCAATTGGCAAAATGAGAAGTGGTCAATGAAGCCATGGTCAATGCAAAAAGTGTGGGAAGTAGTAAGAGGTAGGGGGGTGGGGGGGGGGGGGGGGCAAGTGATGCCAAAAATAAAGTATGTATTTTGTAAACATGAATTATTTTGTAGCCAGCAATTAAAGGAAGGGGGAATAAATTGGGGGGGGGGGGGTGGAGGAAAATATAAGGGGAGGGAGTACGTTAGGGGGGAGGGGAGGGAATCGGTGCTAGTCCACCCCTATCAGGGGGAGGTGAGACAGAGGCATGAGGGGAGAGAAGGGGATGAATTTGTACTTATCTCCCTCTATCAGGGGAGAGGAAAGGATAAGGAGGGGTGCACATTCAGGGGTAGGAGAACGTACCCATACAGGAGGGGCTTAAGAGGGAGGGGGGAGGGATTAGATGCTAGTCCAACCTAATCAGGGGGGAGGTGAGACAGAGGCACAAGTGGAGAGAGCAGCAGAGATGCACATTAAAGGGATATGAGAACCTACCCAGCCGATGGGAGGGGGGTAGAGAGGGGAGGGAATAGGTGCTAATCCACCCCAATCATCACTACTTCCCCCTAAAGGAAGTCACTGTCATTCTGGGGGACTGGGTTCCCATTAATCAGCTAATTATTTTTCCTCCTTCCAATTTTGCATTCATATCTTACCACATTTGCGGCTGAAAAGACAAAAATGAGGCTAGTGTAAAATATGCTTTTATAAAATGAATGGATCACCATTTTTAAATGTGCATGTTTTACTTTTTAACCATGTTGAAGGCTGAAGCTGCTACACATTGAGTAGTGATCCGTTATAATTTTGTCAAATTCAACCAAAATTACTCTGAGCTTTTAAACTTCTCTTGTACCTTGTTGTTTGGTTTATGGTAAACATGGTAAAAGAAGATGTTTCAAGTACATCCCTAATTATGGAGATATTTATGATTGAACAAATAGTGAATTAAGTCAAAATCGATGGGCAGTAGTTGATACAAATCTGACATAAATTGTTACCTTTTCACTGGGTATTTTGGGGCTCTCTTTTTTGTGAAACTTTCACACATTCAGAATCTTACAATGGTATTGATATATGACTGAAGTTTCAAACATCACTTTTAGAAAGTTATTATGAATTGAATGGATCACGTTAATGGTTAAACTCTCTTCCAACCCTTACTACCCCTCTTATTAGATATGGGGGGCATGTTAGCACCTCCACAGCCCCTCTTTCCTGTCTTGTATCACCCCCACTCATGTTACTCTCTTCTTCAAACATTTTGACAAACTTAATGATCACATATTCAAGTCATTTAGTTTTTGCACAAAACTGTTCGACTCACGACTCTGTTCAGGGATGATTCATAAGTCAATAGGGATTCCCTTACATGAATTGTCAAGTAACTTTTTTTTATAATCTGGTTTTATGAGAAGCGAAAAAAAGAGAGAGAATTTAACGCAATCTCTATACCGTTATCTAGACTGCAGTGTTAAACTTCTTGTATATTTCAACATTTTTCTTCTTTCTGATCATTTTTGTTTATAACTTCACAAGTCACGACTCATGTTTCAGCGATGATTCATAAGTCGTAACTGTCAATAGGGATTCCCTGGCGTGAATTTGCTCATTATCGAGTGCCATATGCTCTCCATGTATCTAGCAAAGTGACTGTCACGAATCATGATTCATGAATAGAACTTCTGTGGTATAGAGTACCAAAGTAATGATGTCAAATTTTTGTACTCCTAACATAGTAAAGGTTCTAAACAACTAGCCTTTCCATCAACACATAGCTACGTTACAATATCGTTGTGCGGAGATCAACCTCTTCGGCCTGCTGCACTATCCAACACAAAAACAAAAATAAAATCGGCGATTTCTCCCTCCATTTACCAGCAAATGCAAAAAAAAATTGTTGATGTGATAAACAATTCATATAATTTGACATAATTACCGACTCTGTTGTTTTGAATACCACAAAATGTAGAAAAAAAATGATTATTTCTCGTCCGTTTTCCTTACCGATGCGTCCTAAAACATAGCGTTCAACTGTTGAACGTTACAGTGTACGAATGGGCAGTATGCTTAATATCTCTAGCGTAATTGTGTGTAAATAGTCCAACTGATTGGACCATTTATTTTAGTAGATGTGTTTTGATCCGGCTTTTGGTCTTGTGTTGGAGAGTTTAATAGGACAATTGCATTCTTAGTAACCCTATCAGTCGAAAATTTCTGGCTTGCCTGACATGGTTTAGAACTATTACCCATGACAATGAATTGTTGTGACATCACACTCTGGAACTGTATAGTGGTATGTGTATGTTCATCTTTCAATGCTCGGGTCATTGGTCCGATACCAACCGTGACAGATGTGTCTTGCAGCAAGAAACTTTGGTTTTATCCGTTGTTACTATTTTCTGGTATCTAGGTACTTTGTAGGGATGGAGAGTGTTTGTTATGCCTGTGTGCATTTCATTGTGGATTCTGTAATTCATTTTCTATGTTTTGATTTACTTTTCTTTTCAGCTGTAAGGTATGGGAGAGTACCACAAAGGGGGAAGAAGAACGGCCCCGTCGGAGGCTTATCGCCAAGTTCCGCAACCGCCATGAGAAAAAAGAGCACGGACTCTGAATACGGTCCCGACGTCACGTCGGACGGCTTACTCGCGGGATTCCCGCCAATGCCGGTCAACGGCACCACGGCCTTTGACCTCACGCCGACGCTTCCAGTGGTTGCCATGCCGATGGGAGGGGGCGGAGACCCAGCGTCGTTGCACGCAAAGCAGGCTGAGATGTATGAGCTGGTTAACACGATATCGTACGCCTTCCGTATGACATGTCTGTACACACCCACCAACGCGCCATTTTTGCGAGGCTTCACATTTCCACAGGTAAAAAATTCCCCTTGCTTCCATTTTCTTTTCATACTCTATGGAAGGATCAAACTAAAGCCCAACTCATGCAGAGCCGACTCGACTCGATCCGACTGGTTTTCAGTCGAATCGGCTCAGTGTGCGTTGCCTCACAAATCCTGTTTTGCCAGTCAAGAGCCAGTCGGAGGTCAGTCGAGGCCGATTAACCTTTTGAATCGACCCCGACCGAGCGGAACCGACTGTAGCCTGACTGAAAACCAGTCGGATCAGATCGAGTTGGCTCTTTGTGCGTTCGGCTTAATGTACATGAATAATTGAAATGTTTTATTCCTTCTTCCTTTCTTCTAAAGGAGACCCCTAATGGTCAATGTAATGGAGATCTTGAATCAATGGGTGCATCTAGCTCAGATATTAGACGTAGAAAACTAATGTATAACTCAAATGTTTTCGTTGTTATTTCTTCTTCTGCTGTAGGAAACCCAAAATGGCCACTATAATGGAGATCTTGATACAAGGGGCCGGAATCAGTGGGTCCAGCTAGCTCAGATACTGGACGAAGCTGTCAGCGGTCAAGTTGAGTTTGCCAAAGCCATTCCAGGATTCAGGAACCTGACGCAAGATGACCAGTTGCTACTCCTGAAAGCGAGGTCAGTTTTTTCTTCTTCAAAATTGGGTCATTTTAGGTCATTTTAGCCTCTGTAGAAGATCTTGCCAGGACTCTTCTTCCAAAATTAATACTTTTTGACACCATGCATAAAATATTTATTCAAATCATATATATTTTCTAATTATCAAAGAGATTCATAATCTTCACATAAAATTCATGAAATCTCTTTGATAATTAGAAAATATTTATTATTTGAATCAACATTTTATGCAAGAACAACATAACTTTTACAAAAATGTTTCAAGACACTAATGGCTTTCCATAATATTTAAGACCATCTTAGTGCTAAGATCAACTTAGGATCTTTGTGAAACACCCCCCTGAGGTCTGGGGTTCAAATATTTTACTTTGCTCATTTTCAAATATTTCTGGTCATTTTCCAAACGGTCTGAATTAACATATTTTGCTGCAACATTTATCATTTTGAAGGAAAACATTACAAAAATTGTTTTTTTGTACAATAACCTGGAATAGAGGTTTATCTTAAATGCTTATAAGTTGAAAACAATAAACCCTTCATGTTACAGCAATATTTATGCTTAAAATCTGTTCCCTTGGAGATTCTAAAAAATCCCCATACTTTGTACCTAGTCCACCAGGTTCATGTAGGCACTAGCACTTGCCCCGGGCAAGTAAAAATTGGAGCAAGTTAATTTTAATAAATTGTCTAGTTTGCTTGCCTGATTGGGCAACTTAAAAATTGTTCCAACTAAGAGAGAACAATGTGATTTCATACATGTGTAAATCTCATCTAGAAGTAAGAGGGCAAGTAAATGTTATATTGGGCAAGTAAAATGTCATAATTTATTTTACTTGCCCGAACGGGCTAGTACAGAAAAAGGTTATTGTGGAGGCTTGCTGTAAGTAAGATTAAATTTACACACTGATGGGGTCAATCAATGTATTAAAGTTGTTCTGATTGCACCAAGAAGAATATTTTCATTAAATGTCTCCTTTTTTCCCCCTTACAGCTTCTTTGAGATGTGGTTGGTGCGAATCGCCCCTCTCCTCATGGTGCCCTCCGCCCCCCACGCCACCAATGGAATGGGCCCGATGATGTCCTCCCTCACCATGGACCTGCACACCGCCCCGCCCCAGTCCTCCCCCATGGGGGCGGGCACGGGATCGTTGCTATGGCAACAGCTGTATCACGTCCTTGGAGGCGATCTGTACCACGCTATGCATCAGTTCGCGCAGGAGTTCAACCAGTTGGGAATGCTGGAGACGGAGGTGGCGCTGTACGGCTCATCGCTACTAGCATCGAACGGTAAGACAGTTTGTACATGCGCCTTCTCTTCCAAGATACTTTTTTCTTTACTTTTTACCTGTCACATACATGTATCACCGGAAAGCGTAAACAGATGCCCGATGGATAGAAAATGTATGAAATCAAATTATCTGGTGGTGAAAGTTATCTCCATTGCTGCATGCACAAAACTTTACAGCGCCACCGGATAAAACAGCAGACATTGCCTGACAAGGAATGAGATCCAGCTTCACTATCTGGTGAAAGCGTGTGCTATTCATCAATCGTCATTTGTTATTAAACGTTATTGCTTATTTGATTTGTTTGCCATTATTTCTTTGCAGATATCATGGGACTTGGCAACCCGCAAGCGGTGGGCGATCTCCAGCACCAGCTCGTAGAAGCCTTACAGGTGCAGGTGGATGGGAACCATCCGTCCGCGGCCGCGCCCCTCATGGCCACGCTCTACGGGTGCGTGCAGGAGTTACGGCGCATCGGTGGCATGCATCGCGACTTTGTGATTGGCTGCTCCCAACGCTGGCCGGACTTGTCCGCAGGCCTGCCCGCCCTCTATACGGAGATGATGGACATCTCGATAATGTGATCCGCGGAGATCGCGCGGATATGAACGATCAAAGGCGTGGTCGTAAACGATATTCGGATGGTCGGGCGCGATCTAGAGGTGGAAAACGATCGAGAGGCGTGATCGGAAGCGTCTCCAAGGCGAGATGGGGAGGTTACACATAAGATCAAAGGCATGGATCTGCAAAATTAGTCAACGTCGTTTGATGATGCGAGATTGGGCGGTTATAAAACCATCTGAGGCGTGGTTGTTAATGAGATAATGCAAAAATGGGTTGTTATAAAACAATATCAGCCGTGGTTATTCACTTCATACGGAAGGAAAGAATGGGCGGATAAGAACCATGGGTATAAATATGCGAGCAAATCTTACATTACGGGGATAATCTACCTATTATCCCTCCTCGACGAAAGAGACATTGCTGCATATTTACACTCCTGATAAGACGGAACGGTGAAGACAAGATTAATAAGAGTAGTTGGGAAGTGATTAGGAGAAGATGCAAAGGTGTTGCGATCTGTTATAATGATAAAATAATGTTATCAGGCAAGAAAAAGCTGAGTGCATAAAGATATAATGTTGCTGATAGGAGTGACTGTGACTGGGATTTGCAAGAAAAAATGATAAATACACGACTGATTTGTACAGGTGGTAGAGGTTAAATGTAAGAAAGGAAGATAAAAGATGTAAGAAGAGTTAGTATCGAGCGGTAATACAAAGACTTTTTGTAAAGGATAAAAACTTCCGAATGGAAAGAGAAGAAGGGAAGAAAAGGAAAAGTTATGAACGATTACAAGAAAGTTTCTGGTAAAGAAGAGATAGGATTTGAAAGAAATTCTGTTGGAAAACAAATCGAGTCAGGAACAAAATGATTTGGAGATGAAGAAGTGCTTGTTGCTCTTGCTGTCTGCTTGGTATAATTACTATAACAACCTAGGGGTTGCTATGGTAACAACATGTAATATCAAAGATCTACTTGTTATGGTTGCCATAACAACATGCTACTGTTGCTATGGTATCAGAGTGTCATCACCATGGTTGATAACAATATGTCGTTGCTATGGGAACACCGCGATGTTGATGCCAATGTTAAATCTACAAAAGAAGTGTTGTCGTGTCAATAACTGTGGGCTGTGTGTACATGTAGTATTATTGTGTCAAAGAGATTCTTATTATTAACTTGAGTTATTATTATTATTGTCATCGTTATTTACCTCTTGTAACTAAAAAAAAGATAACAAAATTATGAATTTGTTTAAAAACAAATCTTGTGAACTGCCGCTATCCTCAAAGGTGCCGGGCGTGTTTCACGAGAAGATTATTTTATTCAAACCGTGTGTGATTTTTCAGAGGAAAAAAAATGTGTATTAGGATCAGGGGCATTTTATTAACTAGCAAAGCTACTTTGCATCTTTAAAAGCATTAAAACAAAGAAGAAAAATCAGCTCTATAGTGGATAGTAGATAGTAGCGTAGTATGTGCATGCATAAATATGCGCGCATACATAGAATTATGATGTGTATAAAATATAAATATATATGTATATGGAAGTAAAGCTTGCAAAGTTAGTTACAAAAAAATAGTATGTGATTGTCCCGCTAGTTTGATGTAGTGATATAGTAGTGCCAGTAACGATATGGACAGATATTTGTAGATGAGATGAGTATTAATATTGAGAAAAAAATGTAGGATGTTTCGCTATCCAACTATCGTAGTAGTTGCAGATTATTATAAAAACAGAACAACTTTTTGCGGTAGGTTTTTTTCTGTTTTTTTTCCTTCTCTAAGAAGCCCTAGTGTACAGCGATTGACAATTAATGCAGTAAAATATACTCTCTGTTTTAAGGAGTGACATTTTTACGAGGGTTTGTTTTAAAGGGACGTTGTCGTCGAATTTGGAGGGCGCTTTAGTATAAAACTCACAAGGCAGCAGCGTCATGTCTTCATAAAAAAGTGGGTTAGATGAAGAAAAATACTGT
This sequence comes from Echinarachnius parma, assembly GCA_037951105.1. Taxonomy (NCBI): domain Eukaryota; kingdom Metazoa; phylum Echinodermata; class Echinoidea; order Clypeasteroida; family Echinarachniidae; genus Echinarachnius; species Echinarachnius parma. The sequence continues at coordinate 118,648 of JBAMJV010006233.1, forward strand.
GGAAAACTGCTCATCTACTTTTTAAAATGGCCAGTTTAATCAAATGAGAGTCGGTAGGAAGCCTAGCTTTCGATCCTGGCAGAATCTTTGTCAGGGCAAAAATGACAAAGGGACTATGGACTACATGCACACATATGGGTGTGTAGACTATTGGGCATATGCACGTCAGCATGGCTCCTCCCTGTGAAATCTGCAGAGCGCCCTCTCCGATTCGACGATTTCCTCACTTTAAATTGCAAATTTATGCATTCATGTAAATAAAGTATTACGGTACGCTATTATATAATACGCAGGTCTATTCGGCAGGGAATCTTTCATTAATATTGTGTCTGTTGATGTTCATTGGCTTGTTTTGTGTACACTCATTGTGTCTCTTTCGTGTGCGTTTTCTAGTTTATAGTTCTTGAATCTTGGGATTTAAATTACCAGTATGGAACTGAATCCATAAACTTTTGCTAATTTTTGTTTGTTTTATCAACTTTGGTGAAGTTGCTTGAAAACATTTCAAACTTGCGTGCGTTTTATTCCACTGTGTCATACACATTGTGTGATAAACTTGGTATTTTAATTTTTCAAATTTTACGCAAATTGAGAGAAAGTGTTTCAATTATCAATTTTTAACCAGTTATTTTAGTTGTTTGCGAAAAAGATTTTCCTCATGTATGTGTTGAGCATTTTATTGCCTCTTCTTGGCTTTTATCGTGTGAAATGTCTTTTCAAACGAAGTATTACAAGTGTCATTGTATTAAACGAATAGTGTGTGTTTGTTGATCATGTATACAGAGTATTTAAGGCAGGCTTTGTGTAATACATTTCAAATGCCTTTTGGGTAAATTTACTCTTTTGACCTCATACAACTACATTAAAACTGCTCTTTTTTAAATGTTCCGTTGAACATGTTTGACTAAGTGGACTATGTAGCATTATATATACCTCCCTTGTGTAAAAAGTACATAAGCGCAAATGATAACAAAACAAAACAAATAATATGTTCTATTTTTTAAAGAAGAAATGTGGAATTTGTTCAGGGATTTCTTTCCGGAAAGTTGTCAGCCGTCTACCTCAAGTAATTCAGTGCCTAGCTGTGATCTTTATTTCTTATTTTTGTCGTTTTTTGGTCAAAATATTGTGTGTTTTTTGTGACTAAAAGTAGAAAAAGTAGGACATGCTGTATATGTTACAAATCTAGAAATGGCAGTGTGGGAGATAATGTACAAACTAGGAATGCTGTCTTTTCGGTTTTGTACATACATGTACATGTAGCATGGTATTAGCAATGCTAGATAAATAATCATTTTATGAATAGATTTCAACATTTAACAAATCCATTCCAAAAGGAATATAAATATTCTTTTGGGACTTCAGTGGACTTCAGGTTTCATTCTAAATTATTGATATGAACTGATTAGCTCGCCTCTGGTGTTCAACAGTAATTGGGTATTTAATAGTCGAAAATTGTCCCTAATTTTTTTTTTGTTGCTTCCATTAAACGTACATATGATAAGTCAAGATGCTATAAGTGGACAAAGGTGTTATTTATATCTACTCATATATACGCAGATCTTCCATTTTACTTTTTTATACTCAGATTTTTTTCTTCATAAATCAGAGTGTTTTCCATCGAGGTGATGTTTTTTGTGAAATGTTTTGATTGTGAGAAAAAAAAATGCCCAGTTTATTGTTCTGAAATACATTAAGTAATTCTTGCAGTTTTTCTCTTCCACAGCAATCATAGTGATTAGATTGTACTGTAAAGTGAAACTACAGCTAGAAAATTGTATAAACACGACTAGCACAGTCCTTTTTAGGTCTATCCAATCCAATCTAACCCATTCTTCATGGTGTATCTGCATCACTATGGGAACAGATACTTAAAAACAGTGCTCGAAATTAGCACAGTCCACTTAAAATGAGCTTCGGGCCACCCAAATTTCATGATGCTAAATTTTACTTGCCCGAATTGGCAAACATTATAACAGAGTGTTTAATTTTTTCTCTTTGTTTTGGGCCACTAAAATGAGAAAATCTTGTTTTTACTTGCCCGGCTGAGGAACAAGGAAAAGAGTGAATTTTTATCAATATTTACAGGCAATTTCTGAAGAAAACAACTCTTACATAATACCCTAAATATTACTGTTTCACGTAGTCATGTGTATAATGTAAACTGAAATAAAGAACAAATGAAATCTTAGCGTTAGTGTCAAAAGGTGGCTGAGGAATATAATATGTGCCAATTTGATTGTTGTTATTATTTCCAACTCATTTGAAATAGTCTTCGTCACATTTGAAAAGATTTTTGCCAAACTATTTTCTTCTTGCTGTTTTTTTAATTTTTTTATTTTGTTGTGTATTTTTTCTCAATCTGTCTTACGCAAAATTAAAGCACCAATCGTTTTTTTAAACAACTCAATTGAAATATACGCTGTCATTTAAATTTTGCCATATCCTTGCTATTTTTTGTTAGTTTTGGTAAAAAGTGTATTTTCCTTTTTTTTCTTCTTTTATCAATGCAAAACTTTGACTAAAAAAGTTTGAAGGGATTTTATTTTTTATCAATGCAAAACTGTAAACCTGATAAACTTTGACTAAAAACCAAGTTTGAAGGGACTTTTTTCATTTATCAATGCAAAACTGTAAACCTGATAAACTTTGACTAAAAACCAAGTTCGGAGGGACCAGTCCTTAAAGGTTCAATTGATCCATTTTTTGTTTGTACAATGTCACATTTACCTTTAAAAATTATTGTGAGCAAATTACATGGTTGTGGATTGAATTTATCATAACAGCATATGTCAGTTAGTTGTCGCATAGTAATACTGAAATTATTACATTTATATACATTACGTAGCAATGCCTTCAAATGAATACAAGATTTTTTGAGGAAAAAATATGTATCAAATTTTGTGTGTCAAAAAATTCTACCTCTTATTTCATCACACTTCGAATACAACAGGTCTTATTCCAATAATACAGTACTGTGATAAACCCATTACTTCTAGGGGCCGTTGGATGGAGATTTGGGAATCTCGAAGGGAACGGGTAAACTCTATCTCGGAATTGTGAATTTAGCAGTGAACAGGTTTATACTACATGTAGTTGGTTAGGTAAGGATAGAAATCCATGTGAACTGTCTCAACATTTGTATAACTCTTCAAAATTACTTTCCTTTTTACGGGTATGTGCTACGGTTTTTGTCTTCTGTGCCCCGTTGCATAAAAAGGGTTGCAAACGATTGTAAATTTGCAATTAAGTGCAAGTGAGAAAATATGCACGTTTGAACCAATCAGATTTGTACAGTCGGTCACCTGATCTGACGTGCAATCGATTGCAACTCTTTCTGCGAGGGGGCTCTGAATGTTTTTTTTTCTTTGTTTCACACTTCACTGATTATTGTCTGGCGCCATCTTGTGGTGGAATTAAAACAGCCAGTGGGGAATTCTCAATTCATTGACTTAGTTTTGTTAAATTTAACTTTTTTCCCTTTGTTGTTAAGCATTATGTGGAACATTGTTGCTTTACCTCCAAATTTACCTTCCCTGGTTCAGGTATTATACTCGGTGCTAAATTGGTACAAATAACATAAAACATAAAATAAAATGTGTTATTAGTTTCATTATGAATATTTGTAGCGTTTTGAAAACAATATTACATTCAGGTATAATTATGTATGAAGTAAAGAAAAAAGCATTTATACCATTTATTTTATCACATGAAATCTTGAATATTAATCATATCTTTTATGTTGTGTATACAATTTGTGGAAAAATGACATTGAAAATGTCAGAATCTATTTGAAAAAGGCAACTCGAATATGTTGCTTTTATTATTGAACTGTTACTTCTTGGTAGTTCTCGATCTAGTTTTTAGGCGGTTAATGCTTCTTAGAATTATGAAATATAATTTAGCGCATTTATTATTGGAAGCCAAAGCAGACTGTATCAAAGTGTGTAGGAATTAGCAAATTGTATTATTATTCTATCAAGTCACTGAACATTGATATTTAAAGGAATACACATTATTTTTTGTTTTGTTTTCTCAATTTTTAGACTAGAAATGAATTGATTATATCAAAAGAAAGCTTAATTTTGCTTTTCAAGGCGATGAATTTGAAACCGTGTGATCTGTACAGAATGTTAATTGTAAATGGAATAGGGTGTTAAATGTATCGTGGAGTCGTTTTAATCTCGTGTCATAATGAATGTTCTACGCATGGTGTTTATGAAATGCCCGACAGGGTTTTATCTTTTTTTAAACAGAGTCAAAGATTTTTAAGGGACGATTTGAATTTCAATTTGCTCTCTTTGTAATTATTTAGTATATTTGCTTCTTATTTGTGACGTGTGTTGAAAAGCAACTTTTTTTTTATTAAAACCAAATAGGAAAAAAATATTTGTGTTGTCTTGAGATTGGCAGTTTGGGAGTGTTTAGATGGTTTATATAGACCGGAGAGAGGAACATACTATAATTTACATATTCTGATCTACATGTATTTTAATCCATTCAGGAAAATTTGATTTTGGTTTAAAGTGACTCCATAGACTCCAGCCGGAGCGAGTATTTTTCAGACTATTTCTATGCCCTGTGATGATTTACGATCAATTGATCTCTACAAATTTATACAAAAGACAATCAAATATTATGAGTAACATCGTAACATGACACCCTTTTGTTAATATCTATATTATTGACACCAAAAAAACAAAAACATAATGACAAAAATAAGAAAATAAATTCATCTTTGTGTTAGTAATGAAATCAGAACACGTTTCTTGTGACAAAAATAACTGCAACGGTAATTTTGTAACAAGCAAAAATATATATGTTTCTTAAGTAATTTTGTACAATTAAGCCAGAATATGTTTCTTGAGTATGCTCCTCTCTCTAACACTTTCTCAGGGGTTCTAAAAACTCTCCTCCACTGATGCATCTCCATGGCAACAAAATGCTGTTTTTTTCCCGAAAATATGTGTGTATTATATAATTATACTGTATACTGAATGAATCATGCTTTGTCGATGTAGATAATTTTTCTTCTGACGAAAAAAGGAGCGTACATTTTTGTTGATGAGATTTAACTTTTGGGGGGGCAAGCTAGAGCTGGTGTAAGAATAAAGGACAACATTTGTTATGATATTTCACATTCTATCTGACAAGAGTCAGTGTAAGGATACATATATGTATGTATTTTCAGGATTTTTTTTTTCTTCAATGGAAATAATTGCTATTAAATAATGTTGAATAATTTTGTCCCTGTATGTTTTATGGAATTATGACAGCTAGATACCGATTTGTTTTCCGTTTTAAAGATGATCGAGCACAATGTGCTACCTCATGTCCATTATGGTGTTAACATATATCACAGCAAGTTGGCTAGTATGCTCCCCAGGGAGTTGAAGTGGTGCACGGGATAACTTTTGCAGGTTTGAAGTGTACCCAATAATAACCAGGGTAATAATACTACTGTGAAGGGACACCTACGTGTACAGTGCTATATAAGAGGTGTTTATTATTAGTATGACTATTATTGATAAATTAATCAAATCCTTCTCTAGAATGATAATAATTGATAATTATGTATCAAACTGCATCACACACAAAATGTGGGTGACTTCATAAGCAAGGTGGTATGAAACAAATTATTGGTATTGATTTGCAGATATATTAGTTTATTGATAATTTGTTATGCCAATCATAAATAAATAAATCAAAGTAATTGAAGCATGAAAATGGACTGTAGGAAATTGTTATAAATGAATTTAAAAACTAAGTGTGTGATCATTTGTGATGTATTAACTAACTATATATATGTTTATGCTAATTTGTGAGTCGATTTTAGGCAGTAGGTGTATTTTTATTGACGCAAAATGCATTAATTATGCCAAAATCATGCAATAGCTACTCTCTCCGACCCCCTGTTTAGCGAATTTGCCAATAAATTTTGTTTAAATTAATCATTTTGAAATAAAATAAGTGATTTATATATTAATGAAAATGAGAAAAGAAAATAATGTTGATTTATAAATATACTTAACAAGCTTCCAGTCATTAAAATCAACATTTCCTTTTTTTGCAATCAAGTGATGATAATTATTGTTTCAATATGGTGGATTGCAGTACTGGAAATTGTAATATCACCCTGTAATACCACTCTTTTTCAGAGTGGAATGTACGTCCATATGCAAATTTAATTATTCTATCCAATAAATTGCAAAGACAAATCAATAATGTAAGTCTACTTTTTTTGACTAGCCATTGGTGTTAGTTTAAGGTTCATGAATTTTATATGGATATGAATTTTAACAAATTTTTTCAGTTTGTCTCGTTTTTAACTTGTATATTGTTAAATCTCAGGG